>ML808350.1:5037-36783 GCA_009831015.1 Picea engelmannii | reverse complement strand
TGGGTCCATTATTTTCCTCACCTCATCTCGAAAACTTCCAGATCCTCTCAGTGAATCTATCCCCTCTCTCTCTTTTCCCCCATATTTTTAACCCCCCCCCATCTCTATGGGGTCTACTCATCCATCCTATTAGGCTCTATGCACATCATCCCTTTCTCCATGAACAACATCTTAATCCACGGTGATATTTATTCTAGAAACCTTTTCCAAGGACCTTCAACAAGCTTTCTTTCATCCTCATTGAAAGAATCATTGTATTCTACAACAAACTCAATAATGTAACCTTCCTTCACCTGATAAAATTAGAAATTGATTGCTCGAGCCCACTTAATTTTGAATTCATTCATCCTATAAAGGGTGATATTGTAATGTATCTAACTAGACTAGATGGGAATATTATGTTTTCTATCCAGAAATTTTTATTTTCCCTTGTGTAAATATTTCAAACACTTTGTATTAATGTTGTTGTTAACTCCTTACAAACAATTTTCTTATAGAGGATATTTTCAAACACATTGCATGTATTCATTACACATAAAATAGAGAAAATAACCATGACATATTATTATGGATGGCAACCCCCAATAAAAATAATACAATGATATCTAATGCTTGTAATACAAGATGCAAAATAATCTTGAACACACAAGTCTAATGGCTACAAGGTAGTTGCATAAATATACTAACAGAAACAATACAAAGAAAACTTGGAATGATGCCAAATCTATGATGCTCATTGTGACGCTCTGCTCTAGCAATGTATGTTTTTCTAGAGGCCTTTGAATCCCTCTTGTAACCCTATGAAACTGATCCAATAAACCTTTTACAACTGCGATCACAGAGGACCTTTCAGGATAACTACCAAACATTTAGTGGGGCCTCATGGGATGCCCCATACTCAAACTACGGGTGTTCCCTACACCACTGTCTCTCTGAAACCTTAATGTTACCTACAAAATTTGAAAGTGTCCTCTCTAGAAAATATTCACAAACTCCTTGCACAAACCTCCAAATGAACATAAATATCCAGTTGAATCTCTAGTGGAAATCCTGGGTGGACTCCCCTCTTATCTAGCTAGGGTGGATATTGCACCACTGAAATTAAAATTCATTAGTGGAAGGGTTTTTCTAAACCCGAACAAAACAATGGCTCCAAGAGCACTCCAAAATGAGAGATTAATTAATAATTCCAAAGTGAGGTTCTACCCCTCCTTTTATCTTTTTTGCATGCCTTATAGAACTTTTCCTTTTTTGACCAAATCAAACCCTCACTTTCTCTTCCCTCCAATTTCATTTAAATATAATTATTTATTTTATTTAATGTCACTTTATGATTCGCCATTTGTTTGACCTAGTGACACCAAATAAACCTCCTTGTCTCCCTTCTCATTTTTTACTATATCCTACGTGAGTCATATAGGCTATTAAGTAATCATCCATTATCATCAATTGGAAGGGGAAATTATAATACTCCCTTCCCAATATTGTTTTTCCTTAAGAAATCCATATCATGGTTTTGTAAGATATGATTTCATTCCCAAGTAGCATATTCTGCGAGAAATCCTCTCTACAAAACCAAGTACTCTTGAATGACTCTGCTCCCCATTCTTTGTTCCTTGACCACGATAATACTCTCGGGAGATAGAACAAACTACCATTCCTCATATAGTGGTGGAAGATCTGTCGAAGCTATGAATTGATGTACCAATGCTTTCTTGAGGTATGATGTAGCCCCCCCTACTCTCCCTCAGGCTACGTGACCTCCTGGTCAAGGATCTTCAATTCTCTGAGCCAAATCAGCTCTCTGAAACATTGATGGTCTCACTTTGTGGTTAAACATAGGACCTTTCAACATTTTGGTGTAGGTTCTATGACACCCGCAACCTCTCCCTTCGCACTACTGAATGATCAAAGTTCAGGCACTAGCTCCTTTTCCATTAGCCTCTTCTTGGATGTAACCTCGGGATATGACCTCACCTGAGAATGTGATTATGGGTGTGAACAAGAGTGGTTTGAGACCACACTAATTTTCTCCCCGAAATTCACTACCAATCGCCATGTGTCCCTTTGGAAATACCATGGTTTCGATTGCGGCCCACTCTCAGATTTTTAAATTCTGAGCACTTCATGTCCTCGCAATTAAGCGTGACTGTTGATCTTGTGATCTCGGTCGGTACCTCTTGACTGGAAATTGAGATCTACCTCCTTTCATTCCTTCTGTCTAGAGAAAACTCTCCCAGATTTCCATGATCTATCAACGCATATCCCTTTCAAATCAACGATCATGATTTGCTTCGGCAATTTGGGCTTCGGGAGTTTCAACTCATGCCTTCACCTTCTCCCAGAATAATTTCACCCGAAGTTCATGATCTAGTGACATGTGTATCCCACAGATCGACGAATTTGGATCGCTTCGTCTCTTCAAGCTTCATGAGTTTCAGACTCTTTCACACTCGTTCAGACCCGAGTGCTTTCACTTGAAGTTGATGGATTTCTGCCATGCATCCCTCTGCATCCGACGGTCTATATATTCTTCGACTATTCAGGATTTGGGAGTTTCAAACTCCTACACATGTTTTCCTCCTGGAGTGCTTTCACCTGAACGAAATGGATTCCCACTACGTATCCCTCTAGATCTGATGGTTGATATCTTCTTCGCTCATGTCGACTTCCTTTCGAAGCGCTAAGCCTCCAAACTTCTGGATCTCTCGCCAAGTGTTCTTTGCAACGGATGGTTGCAATCTACTTTGGCCTTTAGGGTTTCAGGAGTTTTTCACACTCCACACTTGAAATCCTCTGAAGTGAATTTCCCCAAAGTCTCAGATATTTCGACATGTGTCTCCTAGCGACCAATGACCTGAATCTACTTCAGCCTTCGGCTCTTCAGCGTTTTCGCCTCCTCCTCGTATACAAACTTCTGAAGTGCTTCCACTCCGAAATTGTAGATATTGCACCACCTATCCCTCTTGATGATGAATGATCCCTAACCACTTTGGGAATTCGAGACTTCGGTAGTCCACTCTCTTGTATGCACCAAGAGACTTAAAACTCGAGCACTTTGCCTAGATCCTATGATCTGGAACGATCTCGCTCCCTCCTGGACGGATATTGACCGATAATTTGTGAAATATTCATAACTCCACTCCTTTGAAGATTTATCTTTCCTATCCCTTCCGATCTTGATTCCTTTTAGAATTTTGATCTCCCACACAATCCTTGTGTTTCTAGGATCTCGACAAACTCAGATCGAAGGATTTCTTCGAAAGAAATTATTCTCGCACTCCTTTCGCTTCTCTGTTTTTTTTCTTTGACACTTAGTCACTCCTTGATTTTGTGCACTCCTTGCACTTGGTCTAAGTTCCTATCATTCCTTATGAACTTCTCTGGGTCAATTCAAGAATCTTTCGACACACTCCTTACATACAGTATGCACTCCTTGCATACGAGTTCTCAGAAGAGAAACGATTGAAACTTATCCAGTTCCTCACAATTTCATATGATCAACCATAAACAATCATACATAAATGAAATGAACTAAAACACACACATAAATACAACATTCATTCAATCACACCTCAAAATGAACACTATCTAAGGAATTGGAAAATTTTTGTCTGTTCTATTCACCCATGAAATAAATTACATAATATTTCAATTCTTCACTGCATTTTTTTTCCTTGCCTATCTACTACTCTCTTCTACTCTGCTCTACTCTCTAATACAATACAACAACAAATCTATCTGAGGAGTGGCTCCTCGAGCTCTTCTCCATCCTGTCTACAACCTATCCTATCAATTTCTAGCGGTTACCTACTTTTTCCTATAGCAATAACTATCATTTATTACCAAATAAGGGCTTCCACTCTCTATATTCAACTCCTTACTGGCGTAAAATAATTTACAAACAAGATATATTTAAAAACATTGTTTCCAAAATATCTCAACAACTCATTCAGTTTTTGAGTTAAATGTTGATTTGAAATTTTGTCATGCTGAGATGTCATATCCATGCCTCCACGCTTTCTTCTTTGATTTTGAAGGCGATGCTCCTGCGTCAAGGTAGGATACATGGAAGGTTTTTTGGATCCTTCTACCCTCTATTAACTCTTGTTACACATTATTTTGGTCACTCTGATGATGACTTTACAAGAATGTGATCAGGCTCTCAAAATCATCTTTTGCTTGAGAAAAGTGACTGCTTTCCTCCTCTGCAAGACTACATTTTAGAATGATGTCGCAAGATACCCATAGTGTACAGTGTGGAAATCCATGATTTCCACAGGCTACTCTATATATGGCCTATGGGACTTCTGCAGGCTACTATATAGGCAGGGTGCAGTGGCATTTGAAAGCCAAAAGAGGAAATAAGTTCAAGAAGTTTCTAGAAGGGGAATCTTCTGGAATGTGAGGTGGCTTCTATATGGTTACGATCCTACTGACTTCTCTAATCTAGTGGGATAATCTTCATCCTTTTAACAACTTCAACTTCTCTTATATAATAATGGGCTTCTCATGGAAAAGGTTAAGCACAGTTAAGAAAATTTGAGCAAAGGATTGTTGGAAGAATAGGCTGGAGATTGTGTGAAGAATATTATTTCAGTTGATGCTTGAGGTCTACATTCACCCATCAAGATTTTAAATATCATCTTAATGAAAATCTTGGAACAAGTATATGTGTGTGTTGGAATGAAGGACCACTAAAAGGAAACTTGCGACATCAAGGCATTTCAGTTGTATCTTCTACTTTTATTCAATATAATATAGTGGCATGTTTCTTCCCCATAAAATCATTCTCATTTTATTACATGACTCATTGATCACATGTTTAAGCTTTCGTTGAATCTATCATAGTTGCTTTCACTTTGGTTGGTTTGTGTCATGGCAGATTTGGTTTCACAAGAGCACCGAAGCGGAGTGGGAACAACAAAGATATAAGGAAGTAATCTCAAAGGTAAGTCATCAATTCCTTCTTTGACACTTAGATCAATGATTGTAACTTAGGGAAAGCATCATGTCCTATCCTATTTGTTTCTAGATCCAGGTGGATCTAGGGAGATTAGTTTATGTCCACATTTACTGATTTATCCTATAACAAAATTGGTGACTCAACTAGGGATACAACTTGATTGTGGTTTTTTGTTGGCCATTTGTTTTTGCCTACTCTTTTTTATCTGAATTCAATCTCTGAGTCTATGGGAGATCCATTCAAACTCTCTGAGTTTGAAAGTTCACTGAGATTTTTTACCTTTTCCTCAAAATTTCTTGATTTTCAGACATTTCTGCACTGTGCCCTATACCTAGCCTGTGGAAACATTTGATATCCGCACCTTAGCTATTTTCTTCAGTACGTACTTTTCACACCCTATCTATTTCTGGCCTGTGGAAACTCTAGATTTTTGCATTGTAATGTGCTAGTAGCCTACAACGACATCTGTGAAGTTTTTGAGTTGGGTTTTGGCCTCTATTGATGCCCATTTTGTGCTTTAGTCAGTGGGAGGGGGGAACGTTTTTAGCCAGTATTTGACTGTTTTCTCATGCTTAACACGTTGTTGATTGGTTTTTGGAGATCAAACACCTCTCTTAGTCATTTTCCAGTTTTCATTTTTTTATTTTTAACAATAAGGGTATCATCTCTAAGCTTGTATTTGAGTGCTTGTTCGATTAAAAGTCTTGGATTGGATTTGAAGTTTTGGATTGATTACGTATTCTAGATTGCTTGATGATTGAGAGGTTATTTCTTCATTTTCATTTGGAGAAATACTTTCTTATAATTTTTTACTTTTATCTTCATTGAAAGTTTGATTTGGGTGCTTGTTGAAGGTATATATTTTCTTGAATTACTTGTCCTTTCTCTATCATGCCCTTGGTCTGATCTTAGAAAGGAAGAATTTGAATTTATCCATTCTTTTGAGTAATCATACATAAGAAATTTTATTTCATTTAAGAGAATATAACATTGAAGAACTTCATTGTTTATTGGTTGTTTGAAATTGTGTTCATTTAAAGAAAAAGAAAGTATATTTTGTAGCATACATCATTCCAGAAACACCTTCTCCCTGTTGTAGATATAATTCATTGAACGAAAATTTTCATCACTCATTGTTATTTGCATATTGTTGGTTCAAGGTCTTACAGAACATCGGTTTCATTCCCTTCTCCCTCTTGAGTAACAATAGCCTTTAAAAATATTGCGAAAATCTAAAACTTAATTAGTAATTTTTTCTAGGGCTCTTTTACACCAACATTAGCTAGGCTAGAGATTTGGAATAGGTGGTGAGACAGACTCTTCAAAGAACAAAAAACACAATAGCATCTTGTGATAGGGAGTTTTAAATTTAATTTGCAACATTTTGTCCTGAGAATCCCTTCTCACACAAGGGTCAAACCTGAGGTCGCATTGAGATTGGCAGACTTACTCACCCTGCTTTGTTGATCTCGGTGTATAGATTGTGCATATTATGGGGGTCGCTTGAAGGTATACCCACAATGATGAGTGGAAGCCTCTCAAGCTGATTTTGGGCTAGATACCCTGCCCTTGCGTGTGGATTGGACTATTGACTGTCTGCCCAGGCCTCATTGTTGTTTTTGGTAGCCTTAGTTGCCTATCTTCTTAGGGTCTTACATGAGGTGACTGTGGAGGGGCAAGTCTTCACGGTACCTAGAATCGACGTTGTCCAGACTCACTCGGGCTCCTTGGAGGGTATACCCACAATTATGTGTGGGAGCTTGCACCAAGGTGTAAGTCCGTTAAGTAGGTCGTCAATGTAACTTTTCCACCCTAGCCCAACCCCTTCTTGTCTTGAATTCATGACGTTGGATTTCATCACCAACTAGTGAAATCGAAATAACAAGGTTTTGTTTTCTTGGTTTTGATTCCTAGATTCTACTAGCGAGTGTTGTTTGTTTACATAGTTGGCCATAGATTTTTCCTGTAAAATTTTAGGTTCGGCCAACATTGACCCTCCACGTCATTCATGTAGGATGCAAGGACTACCTCTGGAAGATCTAGAAGTTTCTCAACCCTTTCTTCCTAATCCACTAGAGGAATCTCCTCAACAGAGTGATATCCAGGACCACATACCTTCACGAGCAGAAAGAAATAACTCTTTAGAAAGTTTTTGAATCATTTATGATTATTTGGACGCTTTTCGCATACCTCCTAGATATGAGAGACGTATTCTCCGACTAAACTCGTCTAGAGAACTTGTTGTTGAAACTTCTGGAATACCAACCGGAATCCTTTCCAGCCTTGAAAACGAGGATCCTTTTTGGACCACTGACATATCTCGAACTCCGACTTCTAGGCAGAACCCTCCCAACTTAGAAGTAGAAGCTGATAAACCTGTCATTTCTAAACCACCCGAGACATCTACTACATTTATGATACCTTTAGATCACTTTAACAGTACAAATTTCTATTTCTTCGTTGGTTCAAAGACATCGTCAGCTGGTCCAAGCTCAAATACCCCTCTTCAATAGTCCCATTCCACAATGGTCTCAAACACTACGATTATTACCACTAGGAATACAGTGGCTAGCCAACCTCCTATTGGCACACCACTTTCATCTAGACAAATCCCATCACTCCCTCTTGGGTATAATGATTTGAATGCTTCTATCCCCATTCCTACCCAAGTTCCATCCAGAGCTTCTGGAGTCTTTACTTCACCTGGGTATAATTTTTCTTCTGGTTCCATTCCATCACCATCCGAGTTCCTCTCTGGAGGGTCTTATTAACATTTTATAGGAGGATTCAGACCCAATGGCTCTACCACCTTTGGAAGTTCAAATCCGTTATTCACTTCTGGTTATTAGATTCCTATTGGGGGGCAATAAAACCCAAGGGGAAAAACTCAATTTGGAGGTCAAACCCAAATCAGGGCATCATCCTCGCCTGGAGGACAACCCCTGCTCATGAGATATAATCCACAATATGGATAGAACATCCCTGGATCACTAGCCTAGTATTGGAATCTTCTTATTCAAGGAAATCCATAATCATCTGGGGGGAAACAACCTCAAGTTAGCTCTTTTATACCCCCTAATTCAGGCCAGTCATACCTTGGTTCTTCCAATCCCATTTGGGGTTTGAACATTCAATCTAGTGTCCCTCTTAAAGGGAACATCCCCAATCAATACAACCCTATGGGCTACATGCCTCTGCACACACGTATGAGTCTATTAGGACCTTCACCTCACATGTAGACTACTTATGGTCCTACTGGTATACCGACAGGGCTTCCTCCCTAAAGTCACCAGTATCCTCCTGTGAATAGACAATTACCATTTTTAGCCACTTTGGATCTACCTAATTTGTCTAGAATCTTGAATGATCCTATCCTACATTCTTCCCACTGGCCAGTTATACCAGCCAAATTACAATCTGACATTCCAAAATTTGACGGTAAACTGGGAGAGGATCCAAACAACCATGTCATGACTTTCCACCTTTGGTGTTCATCCAACTCTTTGATGGATGATTCCATTCAGTTACAACTCTTCCAACAAACTCTCATGGGTTCGGCTGCAAAGTGGTATATAGAACTACCACGAGGTTTCTTCACTGACTTTATACACTAGCCATGGCTTTCCTTACACACTACCAATTACCAATCAATTATGAAACAGGAACTAAGATCCTGAGTTCCTTCAAGAAAAATAAGGCCACTCACATCTTTGATCACATTCATGAGTGGAGATGAAGATGATGTTTGATCAAACTCGATCTTCTTGATCAATTATTGGTAGAGTAGTTCACAAAATCATTCGTGAATGAAATCTGTCATGATATTTCCATGGGTGGAGTTGTCACCTAAGAACATGCTATCAGTTGCGCTTAGTACCTTGACCTCATTTATTCACAAATGGGTACTCTTTATGACATACTCCCTGATGCACCTCGCCCTTCTACTACCACTACCTCAACTACCCTTGTTGCTTCTCATGCGGTTGATGGTGTGATTGGCACTTTCCATGTTCAACCTCAAACTATGCAAGCCTCTCCCACCAACCCCAAGTCTAATGCTTCTAATGTTCAAAATGCTCCATCTCCTACTCCTCCCACCCGCAAAACCTCTGAGGTTAACTATGTTCAATCTACCCCTGCCGGAAAGAATAAATCTAAAAAATGGAAGGGTAAGAATAAGGAGGATAAAAATAAACCACAATCTGAGAAAGCCAAAACTCAACCTCCTGATGATAAGGATAAGAAAAAACCCCAATACCCTTGCCTTATCTATGGTGACGATCACTATACCAAAGATTATCCAAGACGGGCTGAGGTCACTAAGTTCCTCCAAGGGACCTCAAAACCTCCCACACCTACCGTTTTGTCTCAACCTTTCCCTTCTCAACAACAGGCCCAATTGGTCATTCAAGACCAACCATCTCCCTCCACTACTTCCTATGTCCTTATGTGTATTGGTGATTCTAGAAAGAATGATGTTACACTTACCACTTAGGATAAATATTACTCTTCCTCAAAGGATAAGGTTGACGATATACCACCTTCATTGGTTTAACAAACTCCCTCAACTTCACCTACCAACAGTCCTCTTCATCTCGAACGACCGAGTCTCGATATAGTTCTTCACCCTCCCCCAAAGGGTGTTGTTCGAAATTCTACCTTCAACCCTCATGCACGTGCTGCTCAGAACTACAATATTGTAGAATATTTGGTGCAAGCACCTTCTGTGATGTCGGCTCTCGAAGTGCTTCAAAGTTTCCCTGCTCAATGGAAGGAACTACTAAAGGATATTGGTGGAATTGATCCTACGGATACAAATTTGATAATTTTTGAACTCGAAGATCACATTCCAAGACTCCCTCCTCAACTAGATTTCCAAATACAAGTTGTTGTCTCTGACATGAACATCTATAGGACTGTTATTGATGAGGGTGCCTCCACATGTGTAATGTATGTTTCTTGTTGGAAGGCCATCGACTCTCCTCCTCTTACTGAATCACATAACACTCTTAAATCCTTCAATGTCTTTGGCTTTAATCCCTACGGTATACTTCCTTCATTGTCTATTATGTTTGAAGGAAAATCGGTCAATGTTGAAGTTGAGGCCTTTGATGCACCTCTCGATTATATTGGTCATAGCTGGATTGATGCGATGTGCACCGTTGTGTCTACCCTTTTCCGTGTTGTACATTTTCCACATCAGGGAAAGGTCATTACTATCGACCAACTAGCCTTTTTCAACTCTAACACCAGTACTAGAAACATACCTTTTATCGTGAAGACACTGCCTGGGTATGAGAATGTCGATGTGGGCCTACTTAAAGATTTGACTCTTATGGGTACGTTCCCAATCCCACCTCTTGATGTTCCACCACCTTTGGTTTCCTCGATCCACATGATTTCCACCTCCATTCGCAAAACTCACACATCTTCCAACCTATGGGTAATACCTGAACCTGGTGATTATCCTCGCTATGGTGACCAAATGCCTTTAAGTCCAGTTGAATCTACCTATCAAACCATTCAATCGGAAACCCCTTATACCATCTCTCTCGACGATTCGTCTCCTGACCCGTTCCACGTTATTTTTCCCACTGACAAGATGATTATGTCAGTTATGTCGATGGAATACACCCCTTGGGATGATGGACATCATCATTCCATTCTCTTCCTTGAACAACACACCATCAAGAGTTACCAACGGATCTCAACTCCGTTGACAGTTGTTGTTGTTTCCTCTATTCCTGAGTCATCACACGACGTGTTATATGAAGGGAACTTAAGTAATATTTTTTCGACCATCCCCCTCAACATATCCATTAAACCTGGAGTTGTTGAAAATGTTCACATCGAAGCTTCATTCTCCACTGACGAGGTTGCCACATATAAATCACTTTTTCAAGAGTTTCGTGACATCTTCGCTTGGAGCTATGAAGAAATGTTGGGTATTGACCCTGATATTGTTATACACAAAATTAAGACGTACCTAGGCGCTAAAACCATCTGGCAGAGACTTCATCTGGTCCACCCCCGTAAAGAAGATGCTATTAATCTTGAAGTCAAAAAACTTCTTAAAGATGGCTTTATTTATCCTATGGATTTAACTGATTGGGTATCCAATATCGTTCTGGTTAACAAGAAACAAGGTACGATCTGTGTCTGCGTCTATTATAGGGATATCAATCAATCTTTTCCTAAGGATAACTTTCCCACCCCCTTCATTGACCATATTGTCGATGATTGCACCGGGAGTGAAATCTTCTCTTTAATGGATGGTTTCTTCGGCTATAATCAAATCAACATCTTGTCCGTGGATCAACACAAAACCACTTTTATTTGTCCTTGGGGAACCTTTGCCTATTGGAAACTATCCTTCGGTTTAAATAATGCTGGTGTGACTTTTCAACGTGCCATGTCTTATGATTTTCATGATATTAAGTACATTGTACAACCATATCTAGATGACCTACGATGCATTCCATGCATCGTAGTGACCATCTGGCACACCTCTAGGCCATTTTCCTTTGTTGTCAGTTCTATCATATACGCTTAAACCCACACAAATGTGTTTTCTGTGTGGAGTCCAGTCGAATTCTATGTTTTATTGTTTCACGCCAGGGGATCAGGGTTGATCCTTTGAAGGTCAAGGCGATCCTCAATCTCCCTCCTCCTTCTTCACTTCACCATCTTCAAAGTTTGCAAGGGAAGGCAAAATTTTTACGTTGTTTCATCCCAAAATATGCTCAATTAATGCTTGGATTTACTCAACTTCTAAAGAAAGGTTTTGATTTTGTATGGGATTCCACTACCAACAAAGATTTCGAAGCTTTGAAACTGACTTTAACCCGTACCCCGTTACTTTTCCCACCCGATTATAGTCGAGGTTACTTCCTTTATATCGTTTCTTCGGACTCTAACATCGCCATGGTTCTAGTCCAAGAATATGATTCACATGATGAACATGTCATCTATCATTTGAGTTTGAGTCTCATGACCACTGAAACAAAATATTTACATGTTGAAAAACTGGCCCTGGAAGCTATTCAAGTTGTCCAATGTTTCCATCACTACATCCTATTATGAAAGACCACTGTAATTTCCGATTGCAACCCCATCCAACACATTCTTACATGCCAATTGCTAGGGGGAAAGTAATCTAAATGGATAGTGATTCTCCAAGGGTTTGACTTAGAATTAGAACACGCTAAGTCTAAGAAATCTTTGGTGTTTTTCGAACTAATGTGTGACCTTCCCTTTACTGAGACAGAAAACATAGCAGAAGATTCTTTACCTGATGAATCTCTTTTTCTTATCAGTTCCAATTACCTTTGGTATGGACATATCATTATATATCTCCAGAATCAAACTTTCTTCCCTGATCTATCTAGCGCTGACCGTCGTCGTTTACAATATCAAGCTCGTCAATATATCATCCTCGGTGACACTCTTTATTGCTGTGGGGTTGACTCCATTTTTTGATGATGTCTCACCTATGATGAGGATGAGAAAGAATTGAATGACTTGCATTCTAGAGAATGTGGTGGTCACATGTCTAGGTATGCTACTGCCCAAAAGATCTTACAAGCAGGGTATTTTTGGACTTCTTTATTTAAGGATTGTATTACTGTCATCCAAAAATGCCATGCTTTCCAAACGTACAATGATAAAATAAGATCACATCCCGCTCCCTTACACTCTGTAGTTTCTGTCAGACCTTTCACAAAATGGGGTATCAATTTCATGAAATGTAACCCTCACTCGGTCGGGGGGCATGGATACATTATCATAGTCATGGATTATTTCACGAAATGGGCTGAGGTGATGCCTACATTTGACAATACTGGGAAAATTGCATCCCTTTTCATATTTAATCATATTATTAATTGATTCGGGATCCCACAAGATATCGTTACTGATCACGGTAGCCATTTTCGAAACTTTATGATGTCTAAACTTACCGACAATTTGGATCTTTGGCATGAAAACTCAACCCCCTACTATCCATAGGCCAATGATCAAGTTGAAGAAATAAATAAAATCCTTATCACTATGCTTCATCGGATAATAGGAATCCATAAGACTAGCTAGCACACGATGTTGTTTTCAGCATTATGGGCCTATTGGACATCCATGAAGTATGCTACAAGATTTACCCCTTTTAAACTAGTCTATGACATTGAATTTGTTCTCCCGGTTAAATGTGAAATACCATCTTTGAATATAGTTGTAGAACTTCTCCCAAACACCTCTGCCAAGAAAGAATGTCTATTGTATATTATGCAATTAGATGAGACCCATCATGATGCCACCCTAGTTATAGAAACCTAGAAGAATTTCATGAAATCCCAATATGGAAAGCATGTCAAGCCACATGTTTTCTCTGAGGGAGATCTAGTTCTTCTCTATGAACAAGATCCTGATATACTAAGAGATGAAAAATTTGAATCTATGTGGCGAGGTCCTTATATCGTCAAATGAGTGTTAGAGAAGGGAGCTTACGAGTTAGTATATTACGATGGCATTCCTTTGAGTGAACCCAGAAATGGGATTTACTTGAAGAAGTACTATGCTTAGATTGTCTTTGCATGAGTGCTTGTACTTTTACTATCCCATACTCTTGTGTGTTACTTTTGTGTGCTTTTTGTTATTTGGTTTCCACCCCCAACTTCTTACCTTGCATTGTGCTTGGTTTCCAGATATCGGTGTCTTCACTACCTTATATTGGCTTTGCTAATGGTGCTAGCCATATTAATCAAAACCTAGATTATGTTGCTTGGGAAATCTATGCACCTACCAACGAACTTATCAATCTACAAGGTGTTTTCCTCGGTCGTGCAACCAATAATATTGCATAATATAGCACAGTCATCGAATTATTGACCGATTCTATTTCACTTGGGATTCGTAACTTCGTTGTACAACTTGATTCGCAGCTAGTAGTGCTCTAGTTAAGTAATTTCTATACTATCTAAAGTCCTACTTTGTTACGGGTATATCTACGAATTCACCTCTTGAAATGTTATTTTGATTATATTGAATATCAACACATTCCTAGATGTCTAAATACATTAACTGATGCTCTAGCTAATTATGTGTTAAACAGACATTTGAGACATTTATAAATCCAATCACACATTACACATTGTATATAGAAGCAGAGTAAGCCGGTAGAAGCCTCATGTATATATATAATGATAAAATGTTTTACAAAAATGTTTTCCATCCAAGGACCAAAATATCAAAATATGAAGCCCATGGATTCTACAAAATAGCATCATGGATGTTGTTCACGGTAGCATACTACTGCCCCTTCCACCCTACGAAGTAATTGACTAAGTGAGTCAGACACACCTATAGTATGGCATTGATAACGCCTCGGGATCTCCTTGATTGAGATGTCGGGAATGCATGATGTCAAACCCTATAGGTTCTGCTCCATTGCCTCATAGTCGCCAGCATCCCACTCTTCTACTACACCTGCCTCTCCTCATCTCTGGATCGGAGATGTGCCCAGAGGCCGGTGTGGCCCTACATATGCATGGTCAAATTTTTTTGATTAGTCTTTAGATCAAAAACCCAAAAACCATATTATATCCTAAAAATCCACAAAAACACTATAAAGAACAAAATGTCTTTCTTACCTAGATTTCCCCACTAAAATCCCTCAGGGAGAACCAAGTCAGGATCACCCTGAAAGTCTAGGACGACATACGCATAATCATCAATCATTAAAATTTGGGGCCTTAACCAGTCAAAAAATGCATCATTGTATTTGACAATGGGGCCCCCTACATGTCACACCATAAGGTCACACCACCGTTTCATTCTTGGGTCTCGTGGGGCTAGTATTCCCCACTCTACCTGCAGCCGCAATTGAGGGATTCTTTCTAAGAATAAAGACACCAAAATGGACCCATACCCAAACTGTTTTAGGTCTCCATTCTTTCTTTTAGTAAGTTGTGTCTTCATACTGAGGAGCACATCGTCACACCAATTGAATAATCGAGGTTCTGTGCATTCAATGGCATATTGAAAATAACTCTGGAGGGCCATGTGAGACGAAGCACTTCTCGCCATCCATGAAATAGTAAAGAGAATGGTTCTAAGAGTCAGATCCTGAACTCCTCTGATGGACACTTTACCTTTTCACCTCTCAGCCTCAGGTTCACAATGTCGACGGATGTACTTGCTCATCGGCAAGCCACCACCTCGACCCCCTATTCGGATCACATGTGCCCCACAATGAGATAGCCTGGTCAAAAAGTAAATATCTTTGATGTCCAAGGAAAGAACATGGACACCCACATGAAACACTTATTGGTCCATGTCCCACATGTGGACCAAGTACTCTAATAGTCTTAGTTGGGCTCTCATACCCTGGATTTTGAATAATTTTAACAAGCCCCACTGTCAAAGGGAATTGATGGTGCCCAGATCATTCAAAGCCATGAATTCATCATCCTCGTGCTCTCATTCTCTCCACTCCAACATTTTGGCAACCAAACACCTACGTGGAGATGAGAAAAGACAATTAGCAACTTTAATCATCATTTTTTGAATTTGTTTGGTCCAACGCATGCATTTCCTTTTGTGTTTTCGGCCGCCACAACTGGGATTCAATTATAGTGTGGGGTTTCCAAAAGTGATCCATTGGGTGCCTACGAAAATCCTTGATTTCTACAGGGCTCGATACTAGTCACCTGTGGCGGCCCCAGCGCACGTCTACCGACCCAAAAACTCACCCAAAAAACATCTTTTAACCACTAAAAATGAATTTCAATCCATTCAAAAACAAGAGGATGATGAGCTTACCATCTTGACAGAAATCGTTCACCGAATGGTCACCTGTGATCCTCACAATCGACAGCCTAAGTAAGGGGTAAAAAAGGGGGTTTTAAGACAAGTTCTTGACCAAATGCAAATGAAATGGTAAAAAGAGCTCTTACTCTTATTTATTTCACTTTTTACCTTTTTTTCATAATATTCTATATTATATAAATGCATTTTGTTATAAACCCTCAAGTCTAATAGCCTCATGAGTGTCTTGTTTCTTGAAGGAAGAAGACTAAGGTCCTAATTAATGGAGTATGGATGTTTGTTCCATAATTTGTTTTCTCTTCGTTACACATATCAATACTTTTTGGGGGTTTTTAGTAAAACCTTGAGTTCACTCTTCGTTCGTTCTCGTGCTAAAATAATTATGAGAATGCAATCAGGTATAATTTTGTCATATTTTCACACTCGTCATGGTAACATGAAAAGAGACACACATGGTGTATCATTTAAGCTCTTTTCACACTCTATAAAAATGAAAATATTGTCGAACGACCTTGTTTTGTTCACGCTCATAAAAGTACTTGAATAAAACATTCGACGGGTGATATTTTAACACTTTTTCAGTTCTGTCAAACTATTTTACAAAAAAGGAACTAAGAGAGTTCTCTTTAAGTGTTTTTCAGACTCTATAAACACGAAAACCCCCTAGTTTTCTATCTTTGGACTCGTTAAACAAACAACGAAAAACCCACATGGGACCGATCCACTCCTTCTTAGGGTTCGTTAAAAATACTCCGAGGGACTCATTCGAAGGATGAGATTACATTACAAGCATATGTTATCCTCCTCAACATTGTGTAAAAATAAAGAGGTACTCGCTAGAAATGGCGGGGGGGAATTTGGGAAAGAAATGTGTCTCTGTATCCATGTTAGTGGTAGTGAAGAGTCACTCTTGAACATGACATCCCCTTTTTCATCATTTGAATCCAGGTTGGGAAATCCATTTGTCTCTCGTCTGACTTTCTACAAGTTTATATCTTGTGTCGTCTTTGAGTCAATGCTGCCAAGACTGTTATCGTGTCATCCGTATGTTCAAGAGCAATCCGAATAATCCCTCTCTTGAGTTAGCCATATACAGTTGTCAATTCCTACCATGTCTACCTTCCCTGTGTTAGTTTCATATGATATTGATATTTTACTCTATCCTAAATTTGTTGCTTATTTTGTGTCATTGATGGGGGATACATCAAGGCCCTCATGTGATGAGTCTCTTCCTATCATCTTCAACTCGTTCTCCAGGGACGAGACTTAGAAATAGTTTAGTACCTTAGAGCCTACATGCCCTAATGGAAGGCTTCTTCTCTCTTGACAATGGATTCACATCATTGGTCCCTGATCAAAAGATTCTATCAAATGTTCAAATTCAGTTCATTTATTCACATTCGTTGGATTGTACTACAATACCTTGGGAGTCATTGACATCAATGGTGATTTCCCTTTCACTTGTTAACGGTTTTTATTAATGACCGGTAATCAAGTGGTTTCTAACCATGTTCGACTCCAACACCTGTAATCACATGGCTAGATTTGTACTTATGGACGATCGGATTGAAGACCTGGATCTCATCATTCCTGGTCTAGGTTGCGATGGAATATTGATGATTTGTATTGACACATAGATCCACTTTGTATGTCTCGTGTCTATGCAACATTTTGATGAAATGGATCCACAGTGTATCATTAGTGGCCATGAATTACACTTATGAGTTCAATCATTTGTAGTCTAAACATGGGAATGCCTACTTCATACATGGTATCATATCGTGCAGATGCTTGTTTGTTTGCAGGTTCCCCATTGGTGCATTATTTGTTCCCAACACACACACGTATTTTACAAAGTATTTTGGTTGTCACAAGTTCCAACCTCATACTTTGGGGGTCATTTTGTTACACATTATTTTGGTCACTCTGATGATGACTTTACAAGCATGTGATCAGGCTCTCAAAATCATCTTTTTCCTGAGAAAAGTGACTTCTTTCCTCCTCTGCAAGACTACTTTTTAGAAGGATGTCACAGGTTACCCATAGTGTACAGTGAGAAAATCTATGATTTTTGCAGGCTGCTCTATAGATGGCCTGTGGGATTTCCACAGGATGTTATATAGGCAGGGTGCGATGGCGTTTGAAAGCCAAAAGAGGAAAGAAGTTCAAGAAGTTTCTAGAAGGGAAGTCTTCTGGAATGTGAGGTGGCATCCATATGGTTACAATCCTATTGACTTCTTTGATCTGGTGGGATCATCCTCATCCTTTTAACCACTTAATCTTATCCTATATAATAATGGGCTTCTCATGGAAAAGGTTAAGCACAGTTAAGCAAAGTTGAGAAAAGGATTGTTGGAAGAATAGGCTGGAGATTATGTGAAGAATATTATTTCAGTTGATGCTTGAGGTCCACATTCACCCATCAAGATTTTGAAGATCATCTTCATGCAAATATTGGAACAAGTATATGTGTGTGTTGGAACTAAGGACCACTAAAAGGGAACTTGCGACATCAAGGCATTCCGGTTGTATCTTCTACTTTTATTCAATATAATACAGTGGCATGTTTCTTCCCCATAAAAACATTCTCATTTTATTACATGACTCCTTGATCACATGTTTAAGTTTTCGTTGAATCTATCATAGTTTCTTTCACTTTGGTTGGTTTGTGTCATTGCATATTTGGTTTCACAAGAGCATCGGAGTGGAGTGGGAACAACAAAGATATAAGGAAGCGATCTCAAAGGTAAGTCATAAATTCCTTCTTTGACACTTAGATCAATGATTGTAACTTAAGGAAAGCATCATGTCATGTCCGGTTTTGTTCTAGATCTAGGTGGATCTAGGGATATTAGTTTATGTCCACATTTACCGATTTATCCTATAAGAGATCTAGCTCATATGCTACTTCCCCAACTCTCTTGATCACTCTATAGGGTCCATAAACGCGAGGCTTCAACTTCTTTGCACCACTCTTTTAAATAAATGATTGTCTTTAAGGATGAGACCTGAGGAAGACTAGGTCCCCAACCTCAAAGTTTCATTCTACCCTATGCCTATCTACATACATATTCTATTGATTCTGAGAGACCTACAAATTATCCTTTCAGACTCTCAAGAAAACATGAATTTCCTACAACCAATTTTTGGCCTTGGGATCTCTTCTCTCTCCAAATTCCAAATCCGAAAAATATAGAGCATCATGGCCATACAATTCCCTGAATGGGATCATCCTAATGGACATGAGATGAGTGGTATTGTAACAATGCTCCCAGATATGCAACCACTTTATCCATTCCCTTTACTTCCCTGACACATAGTTCCTTAAGTACACCTCGATCCATTTGCTTACTATCTCAATCTTCCTGTCTATCTGGGAGTGATAGCTAGTTCCAGGTGTCAAATCTATCCCAGATAACCTGAATAGATCCTACCAAAACGAGTTGAGGAACATACTATCTCAATAACTGACTATGTTCCTCAAAATACCATGGAGTCTGAACACCTCCTTAAAGAATATATATGCTACCTGATTTGCATTGTACTATGAAGGAATGACAAAGAAGTGTGCATATTTATTCAATTTTTCCACTACCATGTAGATACAGTCCCCTCCCTACACCTTTGGAAATCCTGTGATGAATTCCATGGAAATACTATCCCACTTATGCTCTGAGATCGACAATGGTGGAAGTAGTCCTGCAAGATGTGTAAACTCTAACTTGTTCCATTGGAAAATCATGCACTCCCTCACATGATGGATTACATCCTCCTTGAGACGCTTCCATGAAAATCTCTACCTCACCTTCATGTAGTTCTTCAAATACTCTTGGTGTGTTGCCAGTGGCACATCATGTACTACCCTCAAAATATTATCCTTGAGTTTGGACTCAGGGAAAAGATAGATCTTGTCTTTATAATAGATGATGTCATCGACTACTTTGTACCTGTCATCCTAAATAATTCCCTCCATCATTTCACAGGAAAAGGTGTTCTTAGAGTATTCCACCAAAATAATGGACTTCTAGTCTACTGAAATATCTATCATGGAGAAAGTTGCAGGTCTCCTATATATTCCATCAAAAAATATGTTCTTCTTCCCCTTTACATACTCAATGTCAAAATCATATTCCTTCACCTTACTGACCCATTTTTGTTCCCTCTCATTTAGAGCTTGTTTCTCCAAGAAATATCTCAAGTTGTTGTGGTCCGTCCTAACCACAAATCATCCTACCAGGTATTGCCTGAACTTGGTGAATGCATGCATGATGGCCAAATTCTCCTTATCATATATTGTATAGAGATTCTATGGATCTCTTAGATTTCTTCTCTTGAAATCTATCAGGTGTTAGTTTTGCATCAGTATTGCACCTATCCCCTCACTGGATATGTCACACTCTGAGACAAAAAGGATGTGTGAAATATGAAAGTGATAATACTAGTAATTTATCATCAACCTCTTCATTATTTTGAATGATACATGTGTGTACTCTGACCATTATAACACCCCCTTCTTGGTGAAGTATGTTAGTGGCACAGCCAATTGTGAAAATCCTTTCACGAAGCACCTATAATAATTGCATATCGTGAAGTATCCTCATATATATATGAGTGATATAGGAGTGGGACAATATAATATTGTTTGTGTATTATCCCAATGTACCTTTACTCAATCAACACCAATCACGTGCCCTAGATAAAATATTTCTGTCAACCGAAATTCTCACTTTTCCTCCTTGGTAAAAGGTGACTTCTCCTTCATAATGGTGATAATCTCGTCCACATGCTTCAAATGTTCTTCCCATGTATGAATGTAGATTAGAACATTTTCAAAGAACACCAATAATAATTTCCTCAATTGTTTGTTGAATATATGGTTCATGCACTACTGAAAGGTAGTTGGTGCGTTAGTCAAACCGAAGGGCATGACTTGAAACTCATAGTTCCCATAGTGACACATGAATGATGTTTTATGGATATCCTTGTTGGGACAAGAATTTTGGGACTAGTTTTGTATTTTTCACAGTGCACACAAAAGGAAGTTAGTGCATTTTCATAAGCAACATGCGCGAAAGAAGGAAGTTATTTAGGAAATTTTGGTCGTTTGTAATAGGCTAATCCCTAATGTAAATGTATAAATATGCAAGGGTTTTGGGGTAGAAAGTAGCTTTTTAAGTAGTAAACTTATGAGTTGAGAAAGTGTAGTTCGGAAATATCTGAAGTTGAGTATGAGTTGACAGCTAAGTGTGCACTATATGTGAGAATGACAAGGGCATGATGGGTAGAACTGAGATATCATGTATGAGTGAAATGTGCACCTTTTGTAAGAGACAAACTGAAATAATAATATGAGAAGTGTGCCATTGTGGACGTATCCCATCTTGGGTGAACCACATTAAGTATGGTGTCTCTGTGTATGATGTGATGTGTTTGTTTATGGTTTTGGTCATTTCGTACACACAATGAATGTTTGGTTAATATAATCAGGTTATATATCTTGATGGTTCTGTGCACACAGTATAAGGTATAATGAATTAATGTTAAGTGGAATGGTTATAATAAATTCCTCACATCCCTTCATGACTAAAGAAACATGGTTCCTACAATCCCCATAGATACCTTAGGTGAGACTTCACCTTCTTGAAGGTGAAGCTGAAAGGGTCGGTATCTTAGGGTTTTGTTGATGCATTAATGTTAAACCTTGGGTCTACCCACTATGCGCCAACAAATGGTTCCATTGTCGAGACTGGGATCTACGAATGAAGGGAATGTGGAGGTTGATTAAGGAAGAGATTAGACAATGGTTAGAGGAAAAAGAGAAATTTTTTTCCATAAGTCAGAATAAGAACCCACATATCAGCTCAGAGAAATGGTTACAGAGGTATGTGTTTACAGATTTACATGAGATTTTCTTTGTTGATTTCCTGAATGTTTTTGTTGAGTGGCTACATGGATTAGCATAATAAAATGGAACATTCTGCACTATGGTTCCGTGGAGGTGGACCCCTGATTTGATTCAGGAATTGAATATTATAGGTAATTGGATCTTGCGCGCAGTTGATTTTTGGTTGGATAGTGTACTAAGAGGTTATATTACTAAGTTTGCTATAGATTGTACTCAGTCATATAGTACTGTTGAAAGAGAGTTTTTTAGGGGTCCAGGTGTAAGATACTTAAAATCATTGTCAACTTGGATTAATATGTTTCTATGTGATAAGGGGTTTACAAAGATGGAATCAGATTTCCCTTGTAGCTAAGTTCCTTTGCGCACATAGGGGAACTAAGGGTTGACCAAGGGATGTTCTGAGTGTATGACAAGGATGTAAGAAAGAGAAAATGAGTAACATATGGGATGAGGATGCCAAGAGAAGAAGAATTTTCAAAAGACAAAGAGACTGGATTATTTCATAGTGGAAAACAATTTCAATATAGTAGGAAGAGGATTGTGGATGATAGAGAAGAGAAGCACAATGAGTTTGAGGAAAGAGACATTGGCGTAATACTCCAAATCTAAGGAATAGTGCACATAGAAGGGAAAGACTATCAACTCGGTCTAGTAGAATAATATTCATTACATCCCACTTAAGTTAGAGTCTATGTTGAACCCATGACCCTGAGTGCATCTCTAAGGACTGAGGTAAGATCTGAAAGTTTCTCAATTCTAGTTAGTGAAGGGAGTAAAGATAGCAGTAAAGGTAGTCGGAGTAGTGGAAGTAGTATGACCACCCAACTTCAGGTAGTGTTACCAAGCATGAATATTGCACAAAAAACTATGGCAGGAGTAGATCCCACTTTGAGAATGCATGTCTTCCACAGATTAGGTTTAGAAGATCCATAAAAGATTTTTTTTGTTTGTGAATAAATATGGACAGTGAAGAATGTCCAATATGGTGATGCAAATATCATGTAGTTGGAAATGACATCTAGAGAGTGCATGTTACTTTGTTCTATTAATTATCAATCCACTGCACTTACGGGACAAGCTAAGACATTAGCAAATATCAAGCAAGCCTTGTTGAAAGAGTTCTAGAGGCCAAAGTCTGAGTCACCATGTATTATAGAGATGAAAGAGATTAAGCAGTTGGAAAATTAATCAATATGGGATTTTGATTAGAGATTCAAGATACTGATGGATAGGTTGAAATTTTATATTCTAGATGTGCATCATAGGGAATGGTTCATTACAATATTATTTCTACATATGCAATGTCCTTTGACGTAGAGAAAGCTTACGACGAAGTCATAAGAACTTGAAATCACTATGAGGTTAGAATCATCCTCTGTATGAGAGAATGACACATGGATGGCTTAGGTTTGGTTACAGTTAGTAGCACTAACTATTAAGTTGTAGGATCTTGCTCAAGTGAACAAAAAGAGTGAATAAGTCTAGTGTGTTACATGAAGAATAGAAGGTCATCATAAGAACACCTGTCCATCTTTTCAACAATATTTTCTATAGGAGCTACGAATCCATTATCCATAGGAGGATGAGTATGGTATGAGATATGTAAAATGATGGGTCATAACCCTACTTCTTGTCCATTAATTCAGAAGTATCAGAGCACTGCGAGAAACTTATTTTGTAATTTTTGTAAGTCTTTAGGACATGATGACAAGGATTGTCACACACTTGATCTGATGAGAGATAGCACTACATATTCATACAGAGTCCAAGGTTAAGAAGGACCAAAAGGAGGGGTACCTTAGTATAATACTCTGATAGGTTATAATCAAGGAGGAAGAGGAGGATTCAAAGGTCATGGAAGAGGAGAATTCGACAGAGGAAGAGGACCAATTATATGTTATAACTGTAATCAACTTGGGAATTCTGCATGAGACTGTTTGAATCCTTACACAACATGTACATATTGTAGACAATTGGATCATGCAATGAAAGATTGTCCGCAACTAATTGTGAAGTGGCGGGAGAAAAGGAACCAGAATGTTCAAATGATAGAAATGGATGTTCAACAAAGGATACCAGTAGTTATGCATGGAGGAGAAAGAATAGGAGTCAATGAAACAGATCAAGGAATTCACTATTGGGTGGAAAGTAGTAGAACCTCCTCTGTTGTTTTATCCTAGAAAGGAAAGAGATACATACAAGCAAGTGAGGAAAGAACTGCTAGGATAAGAATGGATAGAATCGACTTCAACCATGCAACCTTTTTATGATATTCCACCTATGTATGACATTCCTCCAGTCTATGACCACAAAAATACAAAAAGGAAAGTTGAGAAGGTAAGTACTTTGAAAATATTCTTAAAGATATGTTTAGAATTAACGAAGGATGAGATTGCATTAAGCAGACTACATGAGGTGATTGATCAATGCACGCAAGACAAAGAAGAATTTTTATAAAATGAGTAGTCAACCAGGTACATCGCAAGAAGAGGATGAATAGGGAATTCTAACTTAGTGCATAGATAGGAGGCTATGATATGGATAATATCATTTTTGATCTGGAATATAATGTAAATTTCATTATGAAGTAGACATGGGAGACGATGGGAAAGATGAATTTGATATGGCTACCTATTCATTTGAGGTTAGCGAATCAACATAATATTATTCTGGTTAGAAGATTGACATGGGTGAATTTTAACATTGATGGAGTGTGCAACACAGTTGATTTTGAAGTGATTGAGATATTAGATGGTAGTAAAACTTATCCATCATTTCTAATACTTGATTTGGATTTTGATAATTAGAATATTATTGATCTGAAGAAGAGGCAGATGGCCTTTGAAGTACAATATTTCAAAGTTATAATGCCATTGGATCTAACAAAAGGGAGAAGATATGTGGAAACAACAAAGGGAAAATAACTAGATAACCTATATAATATCACAACATGGATGGATGATTATGTTAATCCTACGGTTGATGGTGCACTCAGTTCATGGAGTATTAGTTCTTTTTTGTCAGATTCATAAGAGGACCTGGAGCATTGGAAGTAGAGATCGCATGAAGTATCCACTAGAAGATATTCTTGTATTACTCGCTCATTGCGCTAGATCGGAACTGAGGTATGTGATCCCCCGAAGTATGATGGACTAACATAAGTGGATCCTTTTGTAAAATAATTTGAATTGAAGATAACATATCAACAAATATTACTAGATTTATATGTCACACTGAAAGTGACCTGGACAAGATGGTGGGATACACATAAAGAGATAATAGATAGTTGGAAGCAGTGAAAAAGTTTGTTACAGGTCATGTTCGGAATAAAATATATTGCACAGAAGTATATCGGGTTGAGTTGTCCTATATATAATATTACACAATGAAACACAACATGGATATCAGTACCTAAGAAATAATGGACTCACTTGTTTGTACACACTTTGGACACGATCCTGAAGAACTGGTATTTAGAAATGGAAGTACGCTGAGGAGAAGCAGACTGGGAGGATTTGATTAGCAACTTCAAGGTAACTTTCAGTTTTTAGGATGATGCTCATGTGATTGATAAACATTTGTAGAATATCAAAGATAATATGTTTACATCAGAAGACTCGATAGAACTAGTACCCTTATGTGGTGTGCAGAGATGTTGTATGACTATTAAAGAAGTTCTAGAATGTTATAGCATGGTTGGAGAAGACCATGAATATGAAGACCCAAGAAATTTTCAAATACCGGAATATGAAGGAGAGCAAGAAGTAGAGGGTGTTGAGTTTGAATCGATTGTATATGCAAAGCCATTAAGAACATGCAAAGTGAATATTGGTACAGAGAAAAATCCCAAGTTTGCAAACATTGGAAATTATTAGAACGAAGAAATTGTTGATAATATTGTTCATTTACTACACAAATACTAGGACCCGTTTCTGACTAAATTTTCATAAATGAAAGGGATTTTGGGGGAACTAGGAGAGATGAAGGTCACTTTTAAGTCGGATGCCAATCCCGTAAAGTAGAGACCCTACCGAATGAATCTAGTGTATAATAAAAAAGTGAAATCGGAGATAGATAGGATGTTGGAAGCTGGAATCATTAAACTTGTCGCAGAGTTAGAATGGATCAATTTGATGGTAGTTCAGGACAAGAAAACAAAGGGAATTAGAATTTTTGTGGATCTAAGTAAATTGAAGAAGTACATGGATCATTTTACATTGACATACTTATCTAATAATATAGTGTTTGGGGGGGATATGAAGATGGATATTATTATTTCAGGAGTATAAATTTGAAGTGATTGTGAATCCAGGAAATTTAAATTCATGACCTGATCATTTGTCACGCATATTATCAGGGGAAGATGCAAGAAATTTGGATAAAAAATTAGCATACGTGCACTTGTTTTTAGTGCAGATGCTTGATGATTATTTTTCATACATATTCCAGTTCTAGAGAATAGGAGTAGCCCCACCTGAATTTACAATTACACAGAAGAAGCAGTTGGTAGTAAAGGTATAAGACTCTCAGCTGATAGTGGGTAATTTGTAGAAGTTAGGTGTAGATGGTATTTTTTGATGATGCGTATTGGAGCACGAAATGTCCATGATACTATTAGAGACACATGAAGGATTTGTGGGATGCCACTATGTAAGGAAATTTGTGGCTCAGAATATTTTGCGTGAGGGACTTTAGTGGCCCACCCTTCATAAGGATCTGAAGGATTTATGTCAGACTTGTGATGTCTTTCAGAGAGTTGGGAAGCCTTCCAGGAGAGATGAGATGCCTTTAGTACCACAAGTCACGTTGCAATATTTTGATAAATGGGGATTTGATTTTGTTGGACCGATCAATCCACCAACAAATAGGTCAAGATAAAGATACATCATCATTGTGACATAATACTTGACCAGATGGGCTGAGGAAAAACCGGTCAGAGATTGGAGTGCAGAGACTACTGGATGATTTTTGTTTGAGAATGTTGTTACAAGGCTTCGATGTACGAGAATACTTATGAGTTATCAAGGTACTCATTTTCTGGATAGGATTATTGCATATTTGACCAAGGAATTTCAGATTCATCAACAAAAGAGCACACCTTATCATACCCAGGAAAATGGAATAGTAGAATTGTTTAACAAGATTCTAGAGCATGCACTAATGAAGGTATGTAATGTAATTCAATATGATTGGACTTGATGATTCCTGTAGTGCTATGGGAATATAGGACCACATGTAATAAGTTGACAAGACATACACCTTTCATATTAGTGTATGGTCAGGAATAATTTATGCCTATGGAGTTCATTGTACCGAGTTTTCGTATTGCCACACTAACAGAGCTCACTAATTTTGGCGTAGTAGAGAAAATAATTTCAGAGTTAGTATCCTTGGAAGAATACCACTTTGTCACAGGATTTCATCAGCAGGTTCAGAAAGCGTAGGAAAAATCATTGCATGAAAGACATATTAAACAAAAGAAGTTCCATATGGGAGACTTAGTTTTTCTTTATGAAAGTGACTTTTTGCATCACCCTGGAAAGTTTCAAAATCACTAGTTGGGTCCATAAATCTTAATATTTGTGACATAGGAAGGTGTTGTTCAGTTGGAAAAACTGAATGGGGATATTGTAGAAGGATTGATTAATGGTATTCAGTTGAAACTGGATAGGGTAAGAAAGGCTTCCTCACACTAGTCTGAGCACGCAGTATGTGTACTATAATATGTGTATTATAATGTATTATAGAGGAAAAGAAAAATCAATAAAAGAGCTCGAGGCAAGTCACAATAAACATTTGAAGAAACATGAAGGTTTAAAGATTTGAATCAAGGATCGTTCAAAGAGTCAAATCAGTGAAACATGAGAGAAACACAAAAATGTCGTAGGTAGGAAGGATAATTGGATTGTGCACAGAAAGGAGAATTGAATAACCAGGTTAAATATCTATGTAGATGAAGGAAAAATCATTAAAGATAAAACATAATGGTGAAATGATAGGAATGCGTAGTCATAAATGGAAAGTGATGATAGAGATTTTGATAGGTTTGCAAGATCTAGACTACGATCCACATAATAAGACAAATTTAATGCAGAGTATGGAAGGAATTTAATGTGAGTACAATCATATGGGACTACAAGTTTGGGCACAAAGAGGAACATAATAATTAGAAACAGGCTATAAAATCATATGAGAGGACAAAGAGTAAATTTTATTGTTGCATGTGCATTTGAGAGAATAGAGAACCATAGTTTACAAAGAAAAGAATCTAGTTTGTTGACAGAGCCAAACTATAGAGAGCTATGGCACCACCAAAGAGAAGATATTCTATTTCAAGAATGAAGAAAATGCGCACTAAGAAAGAAACAACACCAGTACAAGAAAAAACCCCTAAGACATTCGATCTAGTTAAATTTCCTAGACCATACATACCACCAAGAAAGATGACAAAAAATCTAGTTATATTGTAGAAGGAAGAGAAGTATGACATGGTTATGGCAATGATTCCACCTGGGTTCATTGTCGAAGGAGATATGATAGGTGCAATAGGGAACATGAGGTATTCATACCACAACCTAGCAGATTTAAAGAAGTTTCCAGAGTTAGCATCATAGAATTGTTTGTGTGCAGCAATGAACCCTGGATGACATGTAGTCAAAGTAGAACCAAAGGATTGGGTGACAGGGTTGCAACAAACAAGAATACTCAATCTATTGGAGATACCCCATTTTGGAAGGAGCACAGAGATAAACATTTGTGTCAAACTATTATTGAGTTGCGTACATGGAGTATTTTTATGGTTGTGCAGAGCAGTGGCAATAAACACTCAGTTTATTTTGCGGATTACAGGATTACCAACAAAAAGTGAATACCCTTTGCCATTGTTCACAGAAAAATCCCATGAGAAATCATTGGAGGAGAGAATGAAGGAAAAATATGGCACACATAGAGGAGCATGCAGACTGAATGTAGCGAACATCAATTATGACACTGTAATGTTTGTGACATAGATGATGACCTGTAAGCTACCGAAAAAATGTTGCAAGGATCAAGTGCAAGCATGCGCTATAGTATCAACAGAGAAGTGTGTCACAGGAATTATGATGAATTGGTCAACATTTCTGGTAAATATGTTTTTAATGGACTGTATGCACACACAACAGAAAGGAATGGAGTTCCATTATGCGTGTCTATTGATTTTAATTCCATTGACTCCATGGAGAGAATTGGAAGAGACACATTTCATAGAAGGAATACATAAACCATTATTGATAGCAAGATGTGTGTCTTTATGGCATACTGCATATAAGACTAGACAGTTAGACAATAACATACCATTTTACATCTACAAAAATATTATTCGACAATGCATCAAGGATATGCTGAAAATTCAACCATAGTTAGTGGAGGCATATAAATATATGGCGCTCTTTAAGGAAGTGTCACATCATATGTATGTGAAAGCAAAGAGATCTTTGGATCAACAATGGCTACCAACTGGCTACAAGTTGACAGAGAAATACATTATCGAAATAGTAAATGATTGGGATGAAGAGTGTAGAAATCTAGTGACAAAAGCATCACGACATGAAACAAAACCAAAGAACGAGATAAAAGTAGAGAAGGAGACAGAACCCAAGAAGGATTAGGAAAAAATAGAAGAGGAACAAGGAAATGGTGAAGGTGACGTTTAGGAAATCCCACTACCAGTGGGAGAAAAGAGGAAGGAACATCTGAAGGAGAAATCAACACACAAGCATAAGAAGAGTAAAGCCTTCAAGCAAGTAGTGATCCAAGCCTTGAATGAGGACAACTTAGAGAAAATCGGAGATCAACTAAAGGAATTCATGAAAGAGGTGTTTTTGCGAGTTGTGCAGAAATAAGAAGAAATGCACTCGAACATGCGAGTACATATTGCCAATCTGCGCTAACTTTTGGAGGCCACTTGTAACATCCCTGTATCCCCCATCTTGTAAATATAATTATATTTTTCTAAGAGACTATGGAAATATCGATTGTCTATGGATCTAAGAAATGTTGAACCTTTGCTAAGAAGGTAGTGTAAATATTTATTTTATTAATGTAAAAAGGAAAATTTTGAACAAATGTTGAGGGGGATTTCATGTACAGGTTATGATTCCAGGAGAGGGAAACAGTGACGAAATTTTCCTTACCAATTTAATATTCAAGAAAAAACTAGATTGCCCATTTTTCTATAATTTCAGTTAATAAAGGGAAGTTGGTGGTTGAACTACCAACTTCCCGCATTTAAGAAAAATAATCGGTGTTGTATCAAACCTACCTTACCTCTGAAGCATGGGAATAAAAGTACCCATCTAGAGGATTCTAGGCTGACCCACAGATTGGGAGATTTGACCCATGAAATCTTGTTGTAGAAGACAAGAAACAAAGGAAAAATTATGATCATGGAGGGAAGGACACACAGAGTTGAGTCTGGGAAGGGAATTTGAGTAGAGAGGAGTGTGGGAAATTCCTATGGTTTAGAGAAAATGGAGAAAAGTGAAGAAATGTGTTTTTCTGGGTACAAGAATTGTTGGGGAGTGTCTTCTAATCAGGCTGATAAATGGAGCTACATAGAATTTGAGAGATTGAGTGAGCAATTAAAATAGATTCCATTTCTTGGTAGAAAACTGAAATTCCTGGTTCCTGTGGGATAAGGAGAGTAACCTTCATCCCTTGCATTTTGCTGAGAAAAAGAAGAACTCTCTCTTATGGCATCATACTCTATCTAGGGGGTGGCCAACTGTGAAATACACCAAGAGTAGTTGTGCCTATGGTTGGGTGGAAAGTGGCACACCCTTCAACAGTTACAACTCTTTTCATCTTCTAGATAAGTATTTCTTTGCCAAATCTCTGCAATGTTAAGATAAAAAATAATATAGAATGTGTTTCAAAATAATGTAAATTCATCCCTCTATTAAAAATGGCTTGATAAATTGAGGTCAAATGGAGAGAATTTGTCATCTGAATATATTTTTGACTTGCCTCCTTACTTATCAACTGTATGTGTTTTAAAATAAGATTTCTCGGTCAAAATATTGATGTTTATTTAGTATTACAGACCATCTTCTCTCAAGTGAGGACAATTAAACAATCAGAACCTCTATAGAAAAATATGAAAAGAAAGAGGTTGATTTTTATATGCCAAATACTTTAAAAGATAATCATATTTGTGTATGGGCCTTAGGAAAGTAGTTCAAATGATAACAAGAAGTAAAGTATTAAAAGATTTAGTAATAAGGAAAAATTAGGAATCAAAACCCAATTTCCTAATGTGAAGTAAAATGAAATTTGGAATTTAAAAACATTGTGAATAATTAAATCTTATTTGGATTTGGTAAGAAAAAAATCTTACCAGATATTACACAGTGAATTAATGTCCAAAGGGGAAAGATTTGGACACACATGTGATTAGAGGATTAGTAATCCCTAGTAAGAACCATTGTTTTATCATGGAGAACTTCACTTCCAAGAAATATATTATTATTGAAAAAGAATTTAAATAAACAAATATTGTCGGAATAAATATATGGATTTATGTATTTATATGTTTTCTGGGCATATTTTAAACAAATGGTAAAGACTGGTAAACTTTGGTAAAATTCCAAAGTTATCGTTTAAACACTCTAACATTTGAATAATAAGGATTGTAAATTTTTTCCTTTACATCCTAAAAATTTATACCTGGTGCATGATTGTTGAAAATTTGAAATCTTTCCCTCTGTGCAAAAGTTAGAATTGTGCTAAGATTTTCCTAGCTTTAAGAACTATGCCATACACAAGGCACTTAGTAACATTTTTTGGCAACTTGGTATTTTATTGATTTATTAAATACCTGTGAAATATACCTTCCATTTTCTCTCAATGCATAAGTATTTATATTTATGTTATTATTAATCCGTTAGAGCACATAGAATGGAGCAATTGTTTGGAGTGTGACGGCCAATGGATTTTAAACAATACATTATTAAATATTAAGCAATGCTCGTTGGTGATTGGTCTTCGGAGTCCAACTTTTGAAGTGAAGGGGAGAGTG
>ML808349.1:315934-344890 GCA_009831015.1 Picea engelmannii | reverse complement strand
CTCCTTAAGGCTCTCCCCCATGTCAAACATTGGTGGGAAACTTACTGGGAGTAGAGTTCCACAGAGGATTCTGGAATATATGGGGCCGAGCCCACTTGGGAATTTTTTGTGGATGCGGTAAAGGAACAATACTACCCTATTGGCAACTATGAGGACTAGTACATGAGATGGACCACACTACGGCAAGAGAAGGGCCAATCAGTTATGGAGTTCACCAATAGCTTCCATACCTTGCGCACCAAGATGGGTATCAAAGACTCTGAACGAAATTTGGTTCTGAAACACTGTGGGGCTCTACACAGATACATCCAAACTGAAATGGATTTTCTGGACATCTCATCACTCGGTGTTGCCTATCGATATGCTGTTAAAATCGAGTAGAAATTTAAGCACCAGAACAAACGGGAGTTCATGTCTGCAAATCCTCAACAACCAAAGTATGACAAAGAAAACCCTAACAAACAGTCTCCCGAAAACCAGTCCAAGCCACAGGAAAACAAGGGTCACAGGAAGACAAAGAAGGACACCGGAAAATGGTGCGATTTCCACAAAATCCCCTGGCACAACACTGACGAATGTTGCTCAAAATAGTCATTGGTGGCCGAGATCAAAGACAAGGAGCCGAACCCTGATTCAAAATATGATTCTGAAAATACTGGTAAAAGACAGATCATCGACACAGACCCCACTGCTATTGTTGCGACCACAGCAATTCAACCAGAAGAACCAACAGATCCAGAAGAGGGGGAGCGCATTTTTCATTCACAGATGTGGGTGAAGGGGACCCCGCTGCATTTTATTGTTGATAGCGGAATCCAGAAAAACCTCATCTCAGCAGAGGTCGTCAAACAGTTGGGATTGTCGACAACACCACACCCGCAACAATACAACATTGGGTGGCTTCGCCAAGGATGAGATCTTCGTGTCAGCCAACAATGTCGATTTCCATACGAAATCCAACCCTTCAAGGATGAGGTATTATGTGATGTTGCCCCACTGGATGTCTGTGATGTTCTCTTGGGCCAGCCATATATGTGGAAACGCCATGCTATCTATGAGTCTCGACCCCGTAGTGTCATTATTACTCTGAGGGGTCATCTCTATAGGATACCAGAGGTAGTTCCAACTACTGCCCCACCTAAAAAGTGCCGCAAGGTAGTATCTCATACTACAAAATTTATCTTCTCCACAATATGTTCAAAGGGTGAACAGAAGGATACTGCAGCCACCACAGCTTCGGCCCAAGCACCTTCTATCCAACAGAAGCAGGTCGACAAGATTGCAACAAAGAACGAAGATTCCTTCTGCACACAGTCATCTAAAATATCCAAACTGGTTAAAAAGGTCCAATCCTTCCATCCAAAGGTTCATGATAGCCTTCAACAAGCTAAGCAACGCCACATCTCCAGCAAGGCAAGCAGATCACCAAGATTCAGATTCAACAATCGCTTTTCCCTCTCCCCTGGGAACTCAATGCAATGGATACCATTTCTTCCTAAGGAGGGAGGATTGATCCAGGTGGATATCGGTGGCCACCCACCTTTTCCAAATGGCTCAAAACGACTTTCTGGCAATTTTGGCAATTTACTATTTTTAGCAGGTTTTAACTTCCGGGGCCATTTTGAGGGCCTAAATGAAGGTTTTTTGAGATCGAGGTTCTCAATGATATTTGAAGACATAATTGAGCCCCCAAAATGAATCTCCTCGATGATACCTTTCCAACAAGCTATCACACGCCTAAAACAAAGATCGTATGCAAACGTTACGACCCCGGGAAGTTGATGCACCAACTTACCCAAATGGGGCCCACATGACTTTTGGCGCTTCATATCCTAGGGTTAGGTTTTTGGATGTCTAGGACTTTTGGCATTCCCGTTTATTGTAAAAGGGCCTTCAAAGCCTCATTTTAACCATCTTCTTGCGAATGCGAGTAGCCGTCACATCTCTTCTCAGAGATAAGCTCCCACCATTCTAGCGAGTCTTTCACTCTGTATTTTTACAGTCTCTGTACATTTCTTTGATTAATAGAAATCATGTATTACTGTATATCTGTGTTTATGGTTTCATCTCTGATACATTTTTGTTATATTATTAAATATCTGCAATATCTCTGTGCATTTATTTATTATATCTCCGCTCTCATTTCATGCCGAAAATAATCCGGATCATACTGTCTCTCTAGGTCTTATGCTAGGCACTCTCTCAAAAAATAACAAGCATAGAACTGTGCCAAACTCGAAGTTCTCATTTGTCCGCCTACGAAAGTCTGTAAGTTGTCTCTTCATGCATACTAGCATGATATTACTCCAGTCAAAGATAGTAGTGTCTAAGAACTAAACTGCACAGTGAATTTGTGCATGAGAGGCCTGATGGAGTGTTGCGGATCCCGTGATATGCCCGATCATGAAAAAGATAATGCAAAGGGAGAGGTTGGTAATCTTGTGAATCAACACCTGAGAACCTACTTTCTCGGTACCAGCCTCACAATACATCTCTATGTAGTCATCAATGTAGTATGGCCCCGAAGGAAAGGTCCTCAAGTTGACTAGTTCCCCTCTCCTAGACAGGCCAGTCAGGAAGTATATGTTCTCTGTGGTCGGGGTTAGAGATTGGTCCTCCATCATAAAATCCTTTGCATGAGGATGTCAATACTCCACTAGAGCATTGAGTAACCTCGGTTGTGCCCTCACGAATGGACACTGGACAAATTTCCATAAGCCACATTGTTTTAGCGTAGCAATGGCCACAGGGTCCTCCTCAACCAAAACATCCAGCTCCTCATCTTCCCTCTCTCTCCGGTGAACATACATCTTGTCGCACACAAAAGATGGAGAAGGTTTAATACTTGTGTTTTCTTTTTTCAATACAAAAGGATGTGTACGCATGTTGTAGTTTGAACAGTTGTGTATGTACTTGGGTTGTTTATTAATCTTCCCAGGTACATATGCGGGCTGGCCTTGGACAACCCATGTACACACCGACGCGACCCTTTTAGAAGGGCGCGTGCCTCCCAAACTAAAAATGAAATGCAAATAAATAAATTAAAAAGAAAGAGGGGGTAATTTGTACTTACTTGGTACAAGTGGGACAGTTTTTCGTCCACCGTAGCTCTCGGAATCCGCATTTTGATCAAATGGTTTTTTGACTTATTTTGTTAATTTCCAAATTGCAATGGTAAAAATAAGCTGTCCACCTCTATTTATAGATTGTTTTGGCCCTTTTTGCCCTAATTTGGTCCCCTTTTTCACTTTTCATGACTTGGAGGCTACTTGATTTCTCTTTTGAGTTATCTGTGGGTCATTCTAATGGACTTGTCCTTTTGGTTTGGTAATTTTTTTTGGAGATGAGTTACACTCATATCGACCCATGGTAAAAGTCATTTTTTCAAATTTTTCATATAGGTTAGGTTTTCACTCCCAGATGTCTACATATTGTTGTCTTTTCCACTTTTCCATAGGATCTATCCCACCAAAGTGAAACACAGAACCTTCACTGCTCCTTTGGAAGTGTCGTAATTAGGTGGTAGAGCCTACCTATACATGGATTCCCTATGTATACCCTTTGCTGCATTTTTGGCGTCCAAGCTCTGATTTTGTCTATAGGTTTGGGAGTCCTTGTTAGTCCTACCATGATTACATATTGAAGCCTCATTCTTCTCTCTGATCATCAATCTTGGCCTTACCCATAGGACTCCCTAATGAGCATGGATTTTTTTCTTTCAAGCTCACTTTAATTTCGAAAGCAACATTCACCGAGACTGTATTTATTCTTTTCGATCTCGTCTGGATTACTTGAGAAAAGAATCCCCTCTGGAGTCTTCTTTAAGACCTTTTCAAGCTCTCTAAAAATGAAAATATTGTCGAGAGATCTTGTTTCCATTCACGCTCACCAAACTCAAATTTGAATGCACATCTGTCTGGCGGTAGTTTACCCCGATCCGAATGGGTAATTTTACGAATAAAGTTATGCTCTAGGAACTTCGGTTCACTAGAAGAGTATTCTCATGCGTAAGTTTAACCCTTTTTCGGGCCCGAGGGACTACATTTTTGAAAAAGGGACATTCTCCTTGGTTTTGGTTTATCTCTTTTTCGGGCCTTGGAAATTACTTACGAAAAAGGAACCCCCCTCAAGTCCGTAGTTAAGCTCTTTTTAGACTCCATAAATATGAAACGATCATTGAGTGACCTTGTTCCTTTCATATTTGTTAAATTGGTCAAGAAATAACATCTATTCGGCATGAGTTTACCCCTTTTCCATCCAGTAGATTATTTCGGAAAAAGGTACACCTCGAGAGACTTGTCTCTCCATGAGAGTTTTCCTCAGTTATCTTTTATACTTTTTGGGGCTAAGGAGACTAAACTCAGAAAAAGGTTGCAAGTCCATAGTTAAGCTCTTTTCAGACATCTTAAAATTGAAAAGATCTCTGAGTGATCTTGTCTCATTCACACTTGTTAAAATGGTGTTGAAGAGAAGTCTTTTTGGTATAAGTTTAACCCTTTTTCAAACCGACTAGACTAATTGCGAAAAATGAACTCCTTGGAGTCTTCTTTTGATGTTTTTCAGACTCTCTAAACATGAAAAACCATCGAGCTTACCTTCCTTGGGCTCATAAAAATTTACATGGAAGGAGTCTTGTCATGTGATGCTTAATCGCATTGCAGGCCTCATCTTTGAGTCTTTGATCTAATGTCGGATCCATGTTGCTTTCAATTGAACCTTCAAAGAATTCCTTAAACGCAAGCCTTGCAACATTTTTTTCCCTAGCAATCTAACACCCATGGAGGAATTTTCCCCGAGTGTCCTTATCCTGCACATGTTTCCTTGCCTTGAGAATTAGTATGTTCCATGTGCTTAAAACCATTTTGATTTCTCGCAACACTTGTTCCTCCTTTTTAATGTAGAATTCTTTTATTCTTTTTCAATCTTGTTAAAAAATTGAAAAAGACAAAAAAATCAAATATTCCAAAAAGAGGGAACGGGAAATATGCACTCTTTTTTCGGTAGCAAGATAGTCTCCCTTGGACAAAGCACATCATTTAGTTTGTTCACCAAGCATTGGGATCTAGTAGGACCTTAGGAAGTTGTTATCTCTACATAGAGTTGTTTCCTCCTCTGTTTGGTTACTCTTCCAAGCATATGGAGAGTTTGTGGTGCCTCCTATATCACATACTTATGTCAATATTACACTGCCTAAGTTTGATCATATTTCGTTATTTTTTCCAAGGGAAGTTTTATCTAACCTGATTCGTCCATTCTATAGTTTGTCTCTTGGCCTTCATGAGTCGTCCATCCCGAGAGTTTATTCAAGACCAGATTCAAAATTGATGAAATTATGTGCCTGATGATTGAGCTCCTCTAGTCTTTCCTCGATGGCATATTGAAGACCTCAGAGTAGTGAGTCTTACACTCCTATTTTACTCCTACTGGAGAGGTTGAATATCTCAAAGTTATTTCTCGAGCTATGAATTCCTCATCTCTAGCCACAAGCATTGATGCTTCTTGATGATGCATATTATATTGTACTTGAATATCATCGAATTATTTTGAGATGTAGATCCGCTGTGTATTTCTTGTGGCTACACTTTATATATATACATTTATATATGACATGGATATGCAGTGTACTTTATTTGAAGCCGTGATTAGTTCATCCCGAGCATGGGTATGCCCTCCTCGGAGAGATTATTGTTGTTTTGCAGATGACACCTCCCGAACTCTAGTCCCAGGTTCACTCGACTTCGTTCCTTCCCACTGGTAAAGATATTGTTATGTATTTCGGCCATCAGTTATTATTCTGACCTCACACATTAGGGGGCATCTGTTATATCCCTAAAATTCCCTACCTATGCATACATGGCATTGGCCTTTCTACTTTCACAATTTTCCAATTTACTGCTAAGGATATCTCTTTAAAAAACCATTTTTGGATCATGTACGCTCCCTGTTGCACTACTGCATGTGTACATATGCTAGATGAATAATAGAAAACCCACATACATACACTATATGCATACTAAAAAACCTGCGTTTACCTCCAAAAGTTGCAAAAAATAAAAATTTGCAAGGAATTTGACAGAGTTTATGGGATATGGAGGGTTTCCCAACCAATTCACCCATTGTATCCAATCCCCAAACTGAATAACTATCCTTTTTCATATAAAATGAGGTCTTCGGGTCCCATTCCACATTCAAGTATTAGAACAGCTAAACTCTACCAAAATCCCTTCCCCTTTTTGTTCAAGATTTTCAACCCCTTCTAAGATTTGGCCTCAACATTCCCCCTCCATCCCTGTTCCTATACAATCCCTTCGTTATTTCCCAATGAGATCAGTTGATTGTGAGAGGTATTACAAGAATGATGCACTTCAACTAGTATTAAGAGGAGTCCAGACCAGGTTCGTGGAGCATCTTTTGACAAGAAGGTTGTAACTATTTGTAATCTTCACATCTGAATAAAAGAGTTCTCCTTATGTCCCAAATATTTGGTTTTTGTGCTTAATTGATTAATGAATTTACATGTATATCTAAACCCTAACATCGATAAGTAGAGATAAAATATATTGTAGCTTTGTTTTCTAAATTGTTTGCAGGTCATCTTTGGGAGGAGACTAGTAGCCCAAGAAACTACAAAGGAGAAAGAGGTCAACTCCAGCTGAAAGGACCTAAGGTACATCCTCTTTTCCTTATCTTGTATTTTGAGTTCATATTGTTTGGGGTAGTTTAGAAGTAGAACCTTATTTTAAGGGAGATCATTTCTCTTCCACTACTTTGACCCTAGTATAGTAATAGGGGGATTTTCCTCACTAGCACTTGGGAAGTATGGTATTGCTTTGACATTTTTGAAAAAGTTGTGATCCATGTATTGTCAGCTACAATTTTTAAGTTGATGCAAGTTTTGGAATTGATATCCTCATTCCATAGTACAAAGAATAGATGATTTTAGGGGATAAATTTGTAAAGTTCCGAAACAGATTTGCTTGGAGCATTTTAAGTTTGATGTTTTTTGGTTGTGGTATTTTGTCAAAAACTTTGTAGATTTTTGTCTTCTTGAGTTTCGTTGGGTTTATGGTGATGATTCTTTGTGTGTTTGCAGCCAACAAATGATAAATATATATCAATGGAATATACTCAACAAGATGCAAGACAAATAACACAAGAAATAGCCACAAATACCTCATATCTGATTTTATTTAGATATATAGTTGACCTTATACAAAATGGACCAGATCTAGAATACATATAAGAGAATAGAGTGTATGACTGATAATGCCTCCAAGATACAATAGAGAGATGAATATATATTCTTCCAAAAGCCTTTTCAATATGGATACAAAATATCTAGAGCTCCAAGCTTTTCCCTTGCTGTAGATGATTGTCTTCCCTAGAAAAATGTGCCCTCAATGGCTATAGCAAGATCAGATTTCATCCTCCTTGAAGATGGCCTCCAAACCCTCTGAAAATGATGGCAAATTTTAGATTGTGAGATAGGAAAACCCCTCAGTGAGCCTCCTAGCTATTGGGTGATATCCTACCCTCCAAAACACTGGATCCCCTATGCACAATGCACCCTCCTGAATAGAAACATGCCCTCCTGAGAGATGGGATGAATGGGATGAACAATCCATTCCAATGCTTATGCAAAGAGGCACCTTGGGGATAAATAATACCTCTAAAGAGAGATCTCTCTCACATCTGAAGTATACAAACCTCCACGAACTCCTCACTCAATAAAGTGTGCCCTAGCTCGACAAAAACCCACCAGAAATGTGCCCTTCTTCCTCATTTTCCCCTATAACTGAATGGTAACTGATGTAGAATGGAGAGGGAGGAATATTTCACCTCCGTGACCAATCTTGGACCAGGTTGGGTGGGATATTTCACCATTTATCTGATCTATAGGGTTTGTTCAGTCAAAACCCTCAAAACCCCCAAGTGCATGGGATCTCTAGAAAGAAGCCAAACATCAAAATGATAATCAAAATAATGAAAGAATAGAGGCCCCTATCTCTCTTTTATCCCCCATTTTCACCTTTTTCCTCCAAGTGACTTTTACTTTATTTTTATTATTCTTTAATTAAATCACTTTACTAATTAATTGGCCTTTTTTCCTCTAAAAGCCACTGAAATCCACTTCTCATCATCTAATCCTAAAGTGGTCTTCCTCCCAATTCCGATGAGTTATTACATGAAAAGGTTTCTCCAAGTATTATGCCATAAATTACCTTCTTAGTGAAATTAATTAAAATATGACCCATAATAACTCAAAATTACGAAAATAATCGGAATGCAACAAAAACATAGCCAATTTGTGTGGAATTGATACTGATGATGAAATATGATGAACGATGAAAATTGGGCCCAATAAAACCCCTCAATAACTATTGAACTCACTTTCACCCCTGTATGGCTACTCTGGTATGAATAATGCTCTATAATATAATAATTTCCAAAAATTGAGACATTAGAGTCCTCCCCACTATAATATTGCTTGTCCTCGAGAAATAACTAAACCAATCTGTATATGATACTAGTATCCCATATCCACCTATGTGACTTGCAGTAAGATCTCCTGAAGACATGGCCCCTCCAAGTGGTCACCATACATGATACCCAAATGCTCCTTATGAGAAGAATGATCATGTGCACCCGATCCTCAGTCAACTCCCCAAACAACCACTCTAGTTGGATCTCAACCCCATCAAACTATGGACTACCCAACACTCCAATCCATGGATCCCATATCAATATGTGAACTATAATTATCTGGAAGTATAGTCTTGTAAGATGTAAACACCATGAGTCTCCTGCAAATAACACACAACCTCCACCCAAAATGAGTCTGACCTCCAAGACCATACCAAACCCAACACGACCTCCACCAAATGAACATGTTGCTTACATAGTGAGGTATGAAAATACCTCAATGAATCACTAACGAGTGACGTTATCCCCCCAATACTAAAACCCAATGGAAAATCAAATTGATTTTCCCTTGCAAAGATCCACTCGCCTCCATCAATCTATGAAATTCCCAGCCCTGTAATCCCAGGGTCCTATGCTAATCTCTAAAAAGGACCATCATGTTAACGCTGCACCACTCTAATCATGACTGCCTACCCAACATACACATACTATATCTTCCACTCCTGGATCCTCATGATAAAATACATGTGGTTATTGGGCCTGCGATCAAGAAATTGAACCTATAAAGGTATCCCTGTGTAACCAAAATCTATCCATCCATCACCATACTCGATCATGAGTATCAACAGGGAGAACTTGTCTCACCACATAGAACAAATCCCAGCAAGACCTCTCAAAGTAATCCAATACTAAAGTATGTTTCTTGCTCGTGCAACCCATACCATCATAAGATGAAGCAATCTACTGACCAAATGGATTCCCAGATCCCATGGAAAATTTGGAAGTTCATCACTACAATCCCCACTAACTGCTGATGTGATGGACAAATAACTGTCGGAATCCCTCCATCCTCATCCCAACGAGAATATGAATATGTATAAACTTCTGAGATATCCTCTGTCCCATGGCCTAAGATACTCTCCATCACGCCCAAGGCCTCAACTAACTGTCTCTAATGATCCACCCCTATGATGCTGTATATAATCAAGTCATTCATGTCAGGAGGTCTCTTCCTACCAACTCTCCATGTCCCTTAGCATTGTATATCTCCCTCTATGTTGTTGTCAATGATAAAAATATCAGGAATGGATAAAAAAAATAGCTACAATCGTTTGTAGGCTTGGGAAGTATCATATGTTTTGGTCAATCCCAAGGACTTGAGAAAAATATCATCCACTATTGGTCCTCCTATTGTTGTTGGTCCTGCCTCTGGTCAAGGACAACTCCTAGTCCTAGCGAAGTCTGTCAGTCGATCAGGTCTCACATCTATACATAACAGATTTTTAAGTTAGTGATCTAACATACACATAAAAAATGATATATATAAAAATTTAAAAATGTAATAACTTTAAAATAAATTTGTTACCTATTTCTCTACGCTCCTCACCAAGTCAAACGGGCATGCCAAGATATCTAAGGAAAGTTATCCCTACATAGGGATAGTCCTCTATCACTATAATCTGACGGGCCCACCATTCAAATAATTTATCATCAAAGGCCTCCTGGGTACTTCCACCACCGTGCCTAGGCAACAAAAATTCCCACCTACACAATGTTGAGAAAGAGGAAATATGCCCTCGTACTATCTCTCTAGGTATTATGCTAGGAACTCTATCAAAGAAGAATGAGCATAGAACTGTGCCAAACCCAAAGTTCTCATTTTTTCGCCTACGACAGTCTGTAAGTTGTCTCTTCATGCATACTAGCAGGATATTACTCCAGTCAAAGATAGTAGTGTCTAAGCACTGAACTGCACAGTGCATTTGTGCATAAGAGGCATGATGGAGTGTTGCGGATCCCGTGATCTGCCTGATCATGAAAAAGATAATGTGAAGGGAGAGGATGGAAATCTTGTGAATCAACATCTGAGAACCTACTTTCTCGGTACCAACCTCACAATACATCTCGATGTAGTCCTCAATATAGTATGGCCCCGAAGGAAAGGTCCTCAAGTTGACTAGTTCCCCGCTCCTAGAGAGGCCAGTCAGGAAGTGTATGTACTCTGTGGTCTTGGTTAGCGATTGATACTTCATAAAATGCTCTGCATGAGGATTCCAATACTCCAATAGAGCATTGAGTAACCTAGGTTGTGCCCTCATGAAGGGACATTGGAAAAATTTCCATAAGACACATTGTTTTAGTGTAGAAATGGCCACAGGGTCCTCCTCAACCAAAACATCTAGCTCCTAATGTTCCCTCTCTCTCCAGTGAACATACATCTTGTTGCACACAAAAGATGGAGAGGGTTTAATACTTGTGTTTTCTTTTTTCAATACAAAAGGAGGTGTACGTGGGCTATAGTTTGAACAGTTGATTGTGTACTTGGGTTGTTTATTAATATTCCCAAGTACATACACGGGTTGGCCTTGGACAACCCACATACACGTTGACGTGGCCCTTTTACAAGGGCGTGCACCTCCCAAACTAAAAGTGAAATGCAAATAAATAAATTAAAAAGAAAGAGGGGTAATTTGTACTTACTTGGTCCAAGTGGGAGGGTTTTTCATCCACTGTAGCTCTCGGAATCCTCATTTTGATCAAAGGGTGTTTTGACTTATGTTAATTTCCAAATTGCAATGGTAAAAATGAGTTGTCCACCTCTATTTATAGACCTTTTTGGCCCCTTTTCCCCTAATTTGGTCGCCTTTTTCACTTTTCATGACTTGGAGGCTACTTGATTTCTCTTTTGAGTTATCTGTGGGTCATTCTAATGGACTTTTCCTTTTGGTTTGGTAATTTTTTTTAGAGATGGGTTACACTCATATCGATCCATGGTAAAAGTCATTTTTTCAACTTTTTCATACAGGTTAGGTTTTCACTCCCAGTTGTCTGCATATTGTTGTCTTTTCCTCTTTTCCTCTTTTCCATAGGATCTATCCCACCAAAGTGCAATAAAGAACCTTCAATGCTCCTTTAGAAGTGTCATAATTAGGTGGTAGAGCCTACCTATACATGGATTCCCTAGGTAAATCCTTTGTCGGAATCCTCATTTTGATCAAAGGGTGTTTTGACTTATGTTAATTTCCAAATTGCAATGGTGAAAATGAGTTGTCCACCTCTATTTATATACCTTTTTGGCCCCTTTTCCCCTAATTTGGTCGCCTTTTTCACTTTTCATGACTTGGAGGCTACTTGATTTCTCTTTTGAGTTATCTGTGGGTCATTCTAATGGACTTTTCCTTTTGGTTTGGTAATTTTTTTTAGAGATGGGTTACACTCATATCGATCCATGGTAAAAGTCATTTTTTCAACTTTTTCATACAGGTTAGGTTTTCACTCCCAGTTGTCTGCATATTGTTGTCTTTTCCTCTTTTACATAGGATCTATCCCACCAAAGTGCAATAAAGAACCTTCACTGCTCCTTTAGAAGTGTCATAATTAGGTGGTAGAGCCTACCTATACATGGATTCCCTAGGTAAATCCTTTGTCGGAATCCTCATTTTGATCAAAGGGTGTTTTGACTTATGTTAATTTCCAAATTGCAATGGTAAAAATGAGTTGTCCACCTCTATTTATAGACCTTTTTGGCCCCTTTTCCCCTAATTTGGTCGCCTTTTCCACTTTTCATGACTTGGAGGCTACTTGATTTCTCTTTTGAGTTATCTGTGGGTCATTCTAATGGACTTGTCCTTTTGGTTTGGTAATTTTTTTTGGAGATGAGTTACACTCATATCGACCCATGGTAAAAGTCATTTTTTCAACTTTTTCATATAGGTTAGGTTTTCACTCCCAGTTGTCTGCATATTGTTGTCTTTTCCTCTTTTCCATAGGATCTATCCCACCAAAGTGCAATAAAGAACCTTCACTGCTCCTTTAGAAGTGTCGTAATTAGGTGGTAGAGCCTACCTATACATGGATTCGCTAGGTAAATCCTTTGTTGCATTTTTGGCGTCCATGCTCTGATTTTGTCTATAGGTTTGGGAGTCCTTGTTAGTCCTACCATGATTACATATTGAATCCTCATTCTCTCTTTGATCATCATTCTTGGCTTACCCACATGACTCCCTAATGAGCATGGTTTTTTGTCTTTCAAGCTCGCTTTAATTTTGAAAGAAACATTCAACGAGACTGTATTTATTCTTTTTGATCTTGTCTAGATTACTTGAGAAAAGAAGCCCACCTGGAGTCTTCTTTAAGACATTTCCAGAGTCTCTAAAAATAAAAATATTGTTGAGAGATCTTGTTTCCCTTCATGCTCTCCGAACTAAAATTTGAAGGCAGATATGTTTGGCGGTAGTTTACCCATTTTTTCATCCAGATGGCTAATTTTACGAATAACATTATGCTCTAGGAACTTCGGTTTGCTAGAAGAGTATTCTCAGGTGTAATTTTAACCCTTTTTCGGGCCTGAGGGACTAAATTTTTGAAAAAGGGACATTCTCCTTCGTTTTGGTTTATCTCTTTTTCGGGCCTTGGAGATTACTTACAAAAACGGAACCCCCCTGGAGTCCATAGTTAAGCTCTTTTTAGACTCCATAAATATGAAAAGATCGTTAAATGACCTTATTCCTTTCGCACTCGTTAAATTGGTCCATAAAGAACATCTATTTGGCATGTGTTTACCCCTTTTCCATCCAGTAGATTATTTCGGAAAAAAGGTACACCTCAAGAGACTTTTCTCTCCAGGAGAGTTCTCCTCAGTTATATTTTATACATTTTCGAGCTAAGGAGACTAAAATCATAAAAAGGTTGTGATTCCATAGTTAAAATCATAAAAAGATATTTGAGTGATCTTGTCTCATTCACACTCGTTAAAATGATTTTGAAGAGACATCTTTTTGGTATAAGTTTAACCTTTTTTCGAACCGACTAGACTAATTGAAAAAAATGAACTCCTTGGAGTCTTCTTTTGACATTTTTTAGACTCTCTAAACATGAAAAACCACCGAGCTTACCTTTTATGGGCTCGTAAAAATTTACATGGAAGGAGTCTTATTGTGTCATGCTTAATCTCATTGTAGGTCTCATCTTTGTGTCTTTGGTGTAATGTCGGCTCCATGTTTCTTTCAAATAAACCTTCAAATAATTCCTTAAACACAAGCCTTGCAACACTTTTTTCCCTTGCGATCTGACACTTTGACCCATGGAGGAATTTTCCTCAAGTGTCCTTATCCTACACATGTTTCCTTTCCTTGAGAATTAGTATGTTCCATGCGCTCGAAACCAGTTTTATTTCTCACGACACTCATTCCTATTTTTTAATGTAGCATTCTTTTATTCTTTTTCAATATCGTTAAAAAATTGAAAAAGACAAAAAAATCAAATATTCCAAAAAGAGGGGATGGGAAATATACACTCTTTTTTTGGCAGCAAGATAGTCTCCCTTGGAAAAAGCACATCATTTCATTTGTTCGCTAAGCATTGGGATCTATTATGACCTTAGGAAGTTTTTCTCTCTACATAGAGTTGTTTCCTCCTCTGTTTGGTTACTCTTCCAAGCATATGGAGAGTTTGTGGTGCCTCCTGCATTAGAGACTTATGTCAATATTATGCTTCCTAAGTTTGATCATCTTTCATGATTTTTTCCAAGGGAATTTTTATCCAACTCGAGTCCGCCATTCTGTAGTTTGTCTCCTGACCTTCATGAGTCATCCATCCTGAGAGTTTAGTCAAGTTCAGATTCAAAATTGATGAAGATATGTGCCTGATGATCGAGGTCCTCTATTCTTTCCTCGATGGCATGTTGAATACCTCAGAGTAGTGAGTCTTACACTCCTATTTCACTCCTTGAGCAATTTAATATCTCGAAGTTGTTTCTCGAGATATGAATTCTTCATCTCCAGCGACAGGCATTGATGCTTCTTGATTATGCATATTATATTGTACTTTAATATCATCAAATGATTTTGAGATGTAGATTCGTTGTGTATTTCTTCCAGCTACACTTTATATATAGACATTTATCTATGACATGGCTCTATAGTGTTCTTGATTGGAAGCCATGATTAGTTCATCCCGAGCATGGGTATACCCACCTCAGAGAGATTATTATTGTTTTGCAAATGGCACCTCCCGAACTCTGGTCCCAGGTTCACTCGACTTCATTCCTTCCCACTGGTAGAGATATTGTAATGTATTTCAGCCATCAGTTTCTCTTCTGACCGCAGACATTAGGGGGCATTTGTTATAGCCCTAAAATTCCCTTCCTATGCATACATGGCATTGGCCTTTCTACTTGCACAATTTGTCAATTTACTGCTAAGGATCACTCTTTAAAAAACCATTTTTGCAGCATGTACGTGCCCTGCTGCACTACTTCATGTGTACATATGTTATATGCACACTAGACAACCCACATACATATTCTATATGCAAACTAAACAACCCTTGTTTACCTCCAAAAGTTGAAAAAAATAAAAATTTGCAAGGAATTCGACGAAGTTTACGGGCTATGGAGGGTTTCCCAACCAATTCACCCATTGTATCCCATCCCCAAACTGAATAAATATCATTTTTCCATATAGAAGGAGGTATTGGGGTCCCATTCCACATTCAAGAATTAGAACGGAGAAACTCTGCCAAAATCCCTTCCCCTTTTTGCTCAAGATTTTCAACCCCTTATGAGATTTGGCCTCAACATTCCCCCTCCATCCTTGTTCCTATACAATACCTTCTTTATTTCCCAAGGATATCATTTGATTGTGAGAGGTATTACGAGCATGATGCACTTTGAGTAGTATTAAGAGGAGCCTGGATCAGGTTCATGGAGCATCATCTAACAAGAAAGTTGTAACTATTTGTAATCTTCACATCTGAATAAAAGAGTTATGCTTCTGTCCCAAATATTGTGTTTTTGTGCTTAATTGATTAATGCATTTACATTTATATCTAAACCTTAACATCGATAAGTAGAGATAAATATTTTGTAGCTTTTTTGTCTAAATTGTTTGCAAGTCATCTTTGGGAAGAGACCAGTAGCCCAGGAAACTACAAAGGAGAAGGAGGTCAACTCCAACCGAAAGGACCTAAGGTACATCCTCTTTTCCTTCTCTTTTATTTTGAGTTCAGATTGTTTGCGTTAGTTTAGAAGTAGAACCTTCTTTTAAGGGAGATCATTTCTCTTTCTATACTTTGACCCTGGTATAGTAATAGGGGGGTTTTCCTCGCTAGCACTTGGCAAGTATGGTATTTCTTTGACATTTTTGAAAAAGTTGTGATCCATGTATTGGAAGCTATAGATTTGCATTGATGAAAGTTTTGGAATTGAAATCCTCATTCCGGAGTACAAAGAATAGATGATTTTAGGGGATAAATTTCTAAAGTTCTGAAACAGATTTGCTTGGAGCATTTTAAGTTTTATGTTTTTTCGTTGTGGTATTTTGTCAAACGCTTTGCAGATTTTTGTCTTCTTGAGTTTCGTTGGGTTTATGGTGATGATTGTTTGTGTGTTTGCAGCCAAAAAATGATAAAAATATAGCAATGGAATATACTCAACAAGATTCAAGACAAATAACACAAGAAATAGCCACAAATACCACAAATCTGATTTTATTTAGATATATAGATGACCTTATACAAAAAGGAGTAGATCTGGAATACATATAAGAGAATAGAATGTATGGTTGATAATTCATCCAAGATACAATAGAGAGATGAAGATATATGCTTCCAAAAGCCTTCTCAATATGGATAAAAAATATCTAGAGCTCCAACATTTTCCCTTGCTGTAGATGATTGTCTTCCCTAACAAAATGCGCCCTCACTAGCTGTAGAAGGCTAAGATTTCATCCTCCTTGAAGATGACCTCCAAACCCTCTAAAAATGATGCCAAATTGTTTATTGGGAGATAGGAAAAACCCTCAACGAGCCTCCTAGCTATTGGGTGATATCTCACCCTTCAAAACACTGGATCCCCTATGCATAATGCACCCTCCTGAAGAGAAGCATGCCCTCCTAAGAGATGGGATGAATGGGTTGAAGAATCCACTCCAATACTTATGAAAAGAGGCACCCCGGGGATAAATAATACCTCTAAAGATATATCTCTTTTAGATCGGAAGTCTACAAACCTCCACAGACTCCTCACTCAAGAAAGTGAACCCTAGCTCTATAGAAACCCACCATAAATGTGCCCTACTTCCTCATATGCCCCTATAACTGAATGGTAACTGATGTAGAATGGCGAGGCAAGAATATTTCACCTTTGTGATCAATATTGAACCAGGTTGGGTGGGATCTTTCACAACTGAGTTGATCTATAGGGTTTGTTCAGTCAAAACCCTCAAAACCCCCAAGTGCATGGGATCTCTAGAAAGAATACAGACATCAAAATGATAATCAACATAATGAGAGAATAGAGGCTTCTATCTCTCTTTTATCCCCCATGTTCACCTTTTTCCTCCAAGTGACTTTTACTTTATTTTTATTATTCTTTAATTAAATCACTTTATTAATTAATTGGCCTTTTTGCCTCTAAAAGGTGATTTATTCATCCCTATAGCTTCTCTGTCCATTGAAAGACACTTATCATCATCTAATCCTATAGTGGTCTTCCTCCCAATTCCTATGAGGTATTACACTAAAAGGTTTCTCCAAGTATTATGCCGTAAATGACCTTCTTAGTGAAATTAATAAAAATATGACCCATAATAACTCAAAATTACGAAAATCATTGGAATGTAACGAAAACATAGCTAGGTTGTGTGGAATTGATACTGATGATGAAATATGATGAACGATGCAAGTCCGGCCCAATAAAACCCCTTAATAACTCTTGAACTCGCTGTCACCCCCATATGGCTACTCTAGTAGTCATAACACTCTGTAATATAATAATGTCCAAAAATGGGGACATTACAATCCTCCTCGCTATAATATTGCTTGCCCTCAAGAAATAACTAAACCAATCTGTATATGATACTAGGATCCCATATCCACCTATGTGACTTGTAGTAAGCTCTCCTCAAGACATGGCCTCTCCAAGTGATCACCATACATGATACCCAAATGCTCCTTATGAGTAGAATGATCATGTGCACATGATCCTTAGTCAACTCCCCAAACAACCACTCTACTCAGATCTCGACCCCATAAAACTATGGACTACCCAACACTCCAATCCATGTATCCCATATCAATATGTGAACTATAATTACCTGGAAGTATAGTATTGTAACATGTCAACACCATGAGTCTCCTGCAAATAACACACAACCTCCACCCGAAATGAGTCTAACCTCTAAGACCATACCAAACCCAACAAGGCCTCCACCAAATGAACATGTTGCTGACATAGTGAGGTACTACAAGACCTCAATGAATCACTAACAAGTGACGTGCTCCCCCCAATACTAAAACCCAATGGAAAATCAAAGTGATTTTCCCTTGCAAAGATCCACTCGCCTCCATCGATCAATGAAATGCCCAGCCCTGTAATCCCACAGTCCCATGCTAATATTTGAAAGGACCATCAAGCTTAACCTGCACCACTCTGATATTGAATGTCTACCCAATGTATACATACTGGATCCCCCACTCCTGGATCCTCATTATAAAGTACATGTGGTTATTGGACCTGCTATCAAGAAGTTGAACCTATGAAGGTATCCCCATGTAACCACAATATGCCCGTCCATCACCATGCTCGATCACGAGTATCAACCGGGAGAACTTGTCTCACCACATAAAACAAATCCCATCAAACCCTGTCAAATTAATCCAAGAGTGAAGGATGTTGCTTGCTGGCACAACCCATACCATCATAAGATGAAACAATCTACTGACCAAATGGATTCCCAGATCCCATGGAAAATTTGGAAGTTCATCACTTCCAATCCCCACTAACTACTGATGTGACAGACTGATAACCGTCGAAAGCCATCCATCCTCATCCCAACGAGAATATGAATATTTATAAACCTATGAGATATCCTATGTCCCATGGCCTAATATACTCTCCATCACGCCCAAGGCCTCAATTGTTTGTCTCTAATGATCCACCCCTATGTTGTTGTATATAATCAAGTCACTCACGTAAAGAGGTCTTTGCCTACTAACTCTCCATTTCCCTTGGCATTTTATATCTCCCTCTATGTTGTTGTCGATGATAAAAATATCGGGAATGGATAACAAAAATAACTGCAATCGTTTGTAGGCTTGGAAAGCATCATATTCTATGGTCAATCCCAAGGACTTGACAAAAATCTCATCCACTGGTACCCATGGTGAGTAATCGCCTTTACTCATCACTAAACTCCAATCATCGAGTACAACAGATGGTAACTCCACAATATGATGGTCAATCACTTTCCCTCCGTCATCACTCATATGGTTTCTACTACTGTGAAGGTGATCTCCTAGAAATATGTACTACTGCAAGGGAGAGGAATATCCATTCTCCACTAAGTATGTATCCTCCCCATAATCCAATGCATCCCCCTGAATCCAACTCAGGTACACCTCTGCATGCTCGTGTGAAATATCTCTCATCATCATATGCCCTAGTATAGTCATGCAAGCCTATATATCCGCTTGCATCATCATGTGTCCAAGGTGTACTACCAAATCAACCTCTGCATGGTTGTCAGCCAATCCTGGAACACAAATGGAAGTGTCCTCATAACTGCCCCTAGATTTGGAATCCCCATGTGTATGTGTATGACCAACTATCTCAGAACTACCCCTGAATGATGGTTCTTGTGACACCCAGACATCCTCCAATGTCTCCTGGTCATATCCCTCCATAACCATCAATGATCATGGGTACTCCTCATACTCCTCCATAAAATAGTGCTTCTCTGCCAAACCACCAACATCCTCTAGCAATGTGGCTGAAGGATATATCTCACTCTCTGCTGAGATAGATGTAGTGGATCTATGACTAGTCTCCTGAGGGATATCCTCTAATCTAGACATTGATTCTTGAAGGGTTATTTGTGCCCCTTCTAAGAATCCTCGTCTTCTCACCAACTCATGAGTGAGTTGGTCCACCTCAATCTCCTTCTCCCTTAGTGCCTTGTGATACATCTTTCTAGCCTCCAATAGGTAATTCCTATCCATCAATAATTGTTGATAGTTGGCCCTCATCAAAGTCACTCTCTGTTATTGGATAAATCCATAGGTGTGGACACTAACCGATCTCCCTAGATCCACCTGGATCTAGAACAAAGCAAGATAGAACATGACTCTTTCCCTAGATTTTGACCATTGAATTAAATAGGAGGCAAGAAAAAATAACATACCTTATTATCGATTCCTATGGTATTTGTTGCTCTCTCTTCACTCCAGTGCTCTCGTGCAATCAAGACCAAGACAACACAAACGAACCAAAGTGAAGAAAGCACAATCTGTTTAACGGTCAATCTATGTATATGATCAAGGAATTATACAATAAAGTGGAAATAACTTTATGGGAAAGGGACATATTACTGTATCATATTAATGGAAATTAAAGATTACAACCTGAGCCTTGATGTCCCAAACTTCCTTTCAATGGCCCTTGGCTCTGACACACACACTTGCTCACTTGCATGAAGAAGATCAAAACCCTTTGGATAAACTTGATGGAGTCTCCAAGCTACTGTAGCTTCAATCCTTCACACAATTCTTTCACTAATTCTCCAATGAATCTTGCTTAACCTTTTCCATGAGAATTCCCTCAATATATAGGAGAGAATGAATTAGTTACTTGGATAAGAATGATCCCAAAATATAAGGGAATCCAGTACTAGGATAACCATTTGAATGCCATCTCATCCTTCTAGAAGATTCCCTTCTAGAAGCATCGAGAATTCATCTTTTTCCTTGCTTCATAAAGAGTTCACACCCTAGCAGTTCAACACAGTGCAAACTTCTCACACCTTGGCTTAAGGAAGCCTGCGAGAATCATGCATTCTCACAGGCAAATATACTAGCAGCTTGCGAACAGTCTTCAAAAATGATTTTTCTGGAAGAGATGAAAATAACTTTTTCTCAGGAGAAAGTTCTTATGAAGAGCCTGAGTACACCATCATCAATACATCATCATGATGACCAAAATCATGGGTAACAGAATGCCCCCCAAAGTATGAGGTTGGAACCATTGATAGCTGATAGACTTTGCAAAATGCATGTGTGTGTCGAGAACTAGGAGCACACCTAATCGGAAACCTACGAACAACCAAGCATCTGCAGAATACCATATATATTAATTCTGAGGTAGGCATTCCCATACTCAAATCATAGACTGATGACATTATAGACATGGGTCATGGCCACCAATCATACACTGTGGATCCATGCCATCAAAATATAGCATAGCCACCGGAATACACTGTGGATCTATGCAATAAATTTCAAATCAAAACGAGATAGCCACGAGAAATACATAGTGGATCTATGTGTCACAAATTATACATACTCCATCGCAACCTGGATTACAAAGATGATATCCAGGGTCTTCAATCTCATCGCCCAAAGTACGAATCTAACCATGTGATTACATGTGTTGAAGTCGAACATGGTAGAAACCACTTGATTACTGGTCATTGATGAAACCGTTAACAAGTGCGAGGGAAATCACCATTGATGTCAATGACTCCCAAGGTACCATAGTACAATCCATCGAGTGTGAATAAATGAGTTGAAGTCGAACATTCAATGGAATCTTTCGATCAGGGGTCAATGATGTGTACCCACTGTCGAAAGCGAGGAAACCTGCCATTGAGGCATGCAATCTCCAAGGTACCAAATGATTTCTAAGTCTTGATTCCGGATAATGAGCTGAAGTCGACAGAGAAAAACTCATCACAGGAGGGCCTTGATGTATCCCCCATCAATGACACGAAATGAGTAACAGATTTTGAAGGTGAAATAGAGTATGATGTGAATTGGACTGGACACAGAGAAGGCCGACACGGAGAGAATGGATAACTGCAGATGGCCGACTCAATATAGGTTTCAGATGGACTTCTCTTGAACATATGAATGCCACGACCAATGATTTGGCAGCATTGACTCAACGACGACAAAGGGAATGACCTTGTAGCAAATCAAATGAGAGACAAATGTATTTCCCAAACCGGCTTCAAATGATGAATAGGGGGTGTCATGTTCAAGAGCGACACTTATTGCCAATCAATACGAAGATGAAAACATATCCCTTTCCCAAATTTCCCCCCACCATTTATGGTGAGTACCTCTTTATTTTTACGCAAGCTTGAGGAGGGTAACATATGCTTGTTGATGTAAGCTCATCCTTCGGACGAGTCCCTCGGAGTATGTTTAACGAACCCTAAGAAGGAGTGGTTCGGTCCCATCACGGGTCTGTCAATGTTTGTTTAACGAGTCCAGAGATAGAAAACTCGAATGTTTTTCAAGATTATAGAGTTTGGAAAAACACTTAAAATAGAACTCTCTCAGTTCCTTTTTCGTAAAATAGTCTGGACGAGACCGAAAAAGAGATAAATTATCGCTCACCAGATGCTTACTTCAAATACTTTATCGAGCTTGAAAATAGCAAGGTCGCTCAACGATCTTTTCATGTTTAGAGAGTTTGAAAAGAGCTTAAAGAGGACTCCAGGGGGGTTCCTTTTTCGTATAACCTTGTTGAGCCCGAAAAAGTGATAAAAGTATGCTCGATCACGTTCTCATGTATTTACGAGTGCAGGAATGGACAAAAACGACGCTCGAGGTCTTATGTAAAAACCATAAAAAACAATAAAAAACACACGATAACAAAGAAAAATATATCCGTATCCCGGTATTTGATCATCAAAGTCATCACACCTACAAGAATTACACTCAACATGACATTAGGGATTAGGGTTTAATCGATAAATAATCATAAAAAACCAAAATGATATAGTAAAAGTAAATAAAAGGAGTAAATACTCTTTTTACCACACCATTTTTACATTTCCACTATTGAGCTCAAAAAACCCCTCTTTTACCCTCCAAGTTCGGCGTCAGATTGCGGGAGCTACGAGAGACCATTCAGCGAGCCGTCTACGACAATTAGGTAAGCTCTTCGTCCTTAACATTTTCATGGTTTAATTTTATAATTTCATTGGTTAAATTTTCAGTTTTAAGTTGATTTTCCAAGCCTTACATGCGCGCTGCCATTCTCGCAGGCAGGCAATACGGGGCTTGAGAGAATGAGGCGTTCTCGCAGGTGAGCTTAAGGCCACCTGCGAGGTTCTCACACTGTGCACACAGGGCACCTGCCTGAACCACAAAGCCCAATTTTTTTTTAAAGTTTTACCCAATGAAAAAGATCCAAAGCATGAAAAAAGTTGTTAATCCTCTTATTGTGTTCCTTTTGTAGATAATTGGCCATCAACATGGTGCTTGAGTGGCGTGAAAGGGAACATGAAGAGGACAATGCAATGGTTGAAAATCATCCACCTACCATAGCTACTTTGAGAGACTGTGGGCTCTTGAAGTACTTTCGCATCCCGGGCATGAGGGCCCAAGTCAGATTATTAGAGTACCTGGTGCATATGTGGGACCCTGATCAACAGGTGTTTCATGTGGGGGTCCACACACTGTCCTTAGACATTGAGGACATTTACTTTTTGACTGGTTTGTCACGACGAGGGTACTATGTGAGCCTGACAGGTAGTAGAGGTGGTGGGCTAAAGATGAGTGAGTACTGCAATTTACACTGTGTCCCCGAGGCTGAGAGAAAGAAAGGAAAAGTGTCTATATGGGGGGTACGAGACTTGACCCTCCGTACTATCCTTTTCACTATAGCTCGGATGGATGGGATTTCTGCTCCTCATATGGCGTTACAGAGTTACTTCCAGTATGCTATTAAGTGTACTGAGCCTTGAGTGTTCAACTGGACAGATGTTGTGTTGCGCAGTATAAAAAAACATTTAACCAAATGTAGGCAGGGTGACCTGAAACAATTCGGCTACGGATCTTTGCTGGTATCCTTCTTCCTTGAGTGGGTCCCATTACTGAGGCTACATGTGGAGTGGAATTTACCGGCTCCTAGGGATCCGCGGATGCTGAGATGGTGTCGGCTCATGGCCCGACACGTAGCAGGACCGATCATCAAATATGATGATACTTTCTTTGACTGGATTCAACCTCAGATGTTGATGGTTGATGACTACTCTTATGATGGGCTTGATTTCTGAGGAGATCCAGACTTGGTATTACCAGAGGATGCTCAATGGGGGGACCTTGGTAAGAAGTACACACATTTTCTCTTTTTAAATGTTTTTGAATTTTTATCATATTCAAATGTTTTTGTTTTATATGTTCGTCCAACAACTAATACAAAATCGTTTGTTGATAATGCATATGTTGGACCTTACAGACCTCTCAGCACTTCTCCCATCCAGTGGGGAGGAGAGATAGTGGTAGCATCACAGTATGCTGAGGATTATCAAGTGGTGGAACCGAATCTAGAGGGCCTGACTGCAGACATTCCAGACATGACTCTGGAAGAGGTTCCACGATGGGATCAACGTCATACTGTAGGGGTATCAACATCTATGAGTTGACTGCTCCGTAGGGTTGCTAGGGAAGTCGTGTGTTATCATGAACGTCATCCATGAAGTCACTTTGTAGAAGCTATAAGCTTCAATTTTTGACATTTTGGTCTTCGGACAAACTTTTTGTAAAAAAATCTTTTGATCATTATATATACAGATGGCTTCTACCGGTTTTCTTTATATCGTGTGAATTTTGATGTGTTTAATTTATAAATGATTCAAATGTCTGTCCAATACATAATTAGCCAATGCATCTGTTAATGTATTTAGACATCTAGGAATATGTTGATATTCAATGTGATCAAAATAACGTTCCAAGAGGTGAATTCACAAATACATCTGTAACAAAGTAGGACTTCGAATAGAGTAGATATTACTTAACTGTAGTACTACAAGATGCGAGTCAAGTCGCACAACCAAATGACGAATTCCGAGCGAGATAGCATCAACTAATAATTCAATAACAACGCTATACTCTGCAATGTTGTTGGTTGCATGGTCGAGGCACACACCTCGTAAAGATACAAGTTCGTTTGTTGGGGCATAGATTGCCCACGCAGCAGAAGCAAGGTTCCGATTACTACGGCTAGCACCATCAGTGAAGCCAATATAGGGTAGTGAAGACTCCGATATCTGGAAATCAAACACAACGTCACATAAGGGCAGAGACCAGATAACGAAAAAAGAAAGCTATAGTAACACACACAAAGTATGATACATTAAAATACAAGTACTTGTGCATAGATGATTTATGCATAGTACTTCTTCAAGTACAACCCATTCATGGGTTCACTCAAAGGGATACCCTCGTAATCTACCAACTCATATGCTCTTTTTTTCAAAACTCGGCGAATAATATAAGGACCTCACCACATGGGTTTGAATTTTCCAGCTCCTAACACATCTCGATCCCGTTCATAGAGAAGAACAAGATCACCTTCGGAAAAAACGCGAGGCTTGACATGCTTGTCGTATTGGGCCTTGACATGCTTTTTCTGAGCTTCTATGACTAGGGTGGTGTCATGTCGAGTTTTGTCTAACCTCATAAGATACAATAGACGTTCTTCTTCAGCAGAAGTGTTGGGTAGGAGTTCAACAGCTAGCTTCAGAGAGGGTATCTCGCATTATATAGGAAGAATGGCTTCCACACCATAGACTAACCGAAAAGGCGTAAAACCAATAGCGGATTTGATAGATGTCTGGTACGCCCACAATGCCGAAAACAACATTGTGTGCCAACTTGTTTTATGAATCCCTATCATTCGTCAAAGCATAGTTATGAGAATTTTGTTAATCGCTTCGACTTGACCATTAGCTTGTGGATAATAGGGCATTGAGTTATCATGGCGAAGACCCAACTTTTCCGTAAGTTCAGACATCATAAAATTCCTAAAGTGGCTACCGTGATTAGTGACGATAGCTTGGGGAACACCAAAACAAGCTATGACGTGATTAAAAAGAAACAAGGTTGCAGTCTTTCCAGTATTGTCGAATGTTGGCATCGCCTCAACCCATTTCGTAAAGTAATCAACAGCTACAATGATGTAACCATGCCCCCCGTCCAAGTGAGGGTGACAGGTCATGAAATCGATGCCCCATTTTGTAAAAGGACCAACTGAGACCACGGGATGAAGAGGATCAGGATGTGACCAAATTTTCTGATTGTAGGTCTGGCAGGCATGACATTTTTGAACGGCAATAATCCAGTCATTAAACAAAGAAGGCCAAAAATACCCTGTGCGTAAGATCTTCTGGGCAGTAGCATACCCAGACATATGACCACCACATGCTCGAGAATGGCAGTCATTCATAGCTTTCTCGGCTTCGTCGAACATTAGACAACGTCGAAAACAGAGTCAATCCCCTGACGGTAAAGAGTATCCTCGAGGATAATGTATTGATGAGCTTGATAGCGTATGTGACATCGTTCAGTACTAGACAAAGTAGACCGGAAAGTCTGGGTTTGGAGATATATAATGATATCCCCATACCAAATATCACCAGTTCTAATAAGGAAAAGAGATTCATCGGGTAATGAATCTACTGCTACATTTTTCGTTGCAGAGTGAGGAAAATCGCATATCAACTCAGCAAAAACTAAGGATTTCTTGGACTTGGCGCTGTCGAATTCCAAGTCAAACTCCTGGAGTATCACAATCCATTTGGAGTATTTTCCCCCTAGCAATTGACGTGTCAAAATATGTTGCATAGGGTTGCAATGAGAAATCACCGTAGTCTTGCGTGAGAGGATATAGTGCCGGAAGCGTTGGACAGCTTGAACGGCAGCCAAGGCCGGTTTTTCGACATGTTGATACTTGATTTCAGTTGGTGTGAGACTCCAACTCAAGTAGTAAATAACATGTTCGTTGTGCACATCATCCTCTTGGATGAAAACCGTGCTAATAATGTACTCCGAGGCAGTAAGATAAAGGAAATAATCGTGACTGTAATCGAAAGGAAAGAGAAGTGGAGCTCGCGTTAGGGACAACTTAAAAGCTTCAAAATCATTGTTAGCAATGGTATCCCAGACGAACTCTGAATATTTCTTTAGTAGCCGCGTAAAACCACGAGTGATCTTGGCGTAATTAGGGATAAAACGACAAAGAAAGTTTTCTTTCCCCTGCAAACTTTGCAACTAGCGTAGTGTAGAAGGAGGAGGGAGATTAAGGATGGCCTCAACCTTAATAGGATCCACCCGGATCCCTTGACGCGAAATGATAAAACCTAGAAGACGGTTGGATTCTACGCAAAAAACACACTTATGAGGATTTAAACGTATCCGGTAGAACCGACAGCGAACGAAAATAGCCCGGAGGTGGGTAGGGTGATCAACTCTGTGCATAGAATGAGCGGGTAAATTTTCCAAATAGTGTTGAATGATATGCTTGATGTCATGAAAAGAATAAGACATAGCACGTTGAAACGTTGCGCCCGCATTCTTAAGTCCGAAAGGGATTTTTCGATAGGCAAAAGTACCCCAAGGAAAAATAAAAGTAGCCTTATGTTGATCCTCAGGAGCAATGTTAATTTGATTATAGCCGGAGAAACCATCCATGAGAGAGAAAATTTCACTTCCGACGCAATCATCGACAATTTGATCGACGAAGGGGGTAGGAAAGTTGTCTTTGGGACAAGCTTTGTTAATATCCCTATAATCAACACATACACGAATACTGTCGCCTTTCTTGTCAATCGGGACAGGATTGGAAACCCATTCTGTAAGAGCCACCGGATAAATAAAGTTGGCTTTCAGAAGTTTTTCAACTTCGAGTTTGATAACAGCCGCTTTACGTGGGTGAACTGGACGAAGGCGTTGCCGGACAGGTTTAGCTCTGGGGTATGTCTTTATCTCATGTACAACAATTGCAGGGTCGATACCTGATATATCTTCGTATCTCCAGGCGAAGATGTCACAAAATTCTTTAAATAGAGACGTATAGGTGACTATTTCGTCAGCGGAACACGAAGCACCAATATGGAAATTTTCAACAATCCCAAGTTTAATGGATATTTCAATGGGATTCGTGGGCGAGATATTTCTTAAGTTCCCTTCAAAAAACACATCGTGTGTAGTCGCGGGAACCGTCAAGATGAAAACAACGGTCGACGGAGTCGAAATCCATTGGTAGTTCTCAAGAAAGTGTTGTTCCAGAAAGAGTATGGAACGATGATGCCCATCGTCCCAGGGTGTGTCTTCCATGACGGACATGATCATCTTGTCAGTGGGAAAAATAACATGAAAAGGATCGGGAGACAACTCATCAAGAGATGGGGTAGAAGGTGTTGTTGATTGAATGGCCTGATAGGCGAATTCAACCGGACTTAATGGCATTGTGTCGCCGAAACGAAGATGATCTCCAGGGTCAGGGACAATCCAAGGGTCCTGTGACGCAGGAAGTTCATGAGGCACGGTGGAGATCATGTTGATAGAAGAAACTAACGAGCATGGAACATCGAGCGGTGGAATGGGAAAAGTACCCATTAACGAGGAGTCTTTTAAAAGGCCTACACCGACGTTCTCATAACCCGGTGGGGTTTTAGCAATAAACGGAACATTGCCAGTACGAGTACCAGAATTGAAGAAGGCAAGTTGGTCAATGGTAACAACCTTTCCTTGATGAGGGAAACGTACTACACGGAAAAGTGTCGACACAACGACGTGCATGGAATCGATCCAGTTATGGCCAAGTAAAAGATTATAATCAAGGGGAGCGTCAAAGACTTCCACTTCAACTTGGACCGTTTTACCTTCTAATGTGATGGGCAACGAAGGAAGAACACCGTAGGGCTTAAAACCAAATCCATTGAAGGCTTTAAGAGTGTTATGGGATTCATTCAAAGGAGGAGAGCCAATGGCTTTCCAACAAGCAAGAGACATAACACAAGTCAAGGCACCATCATCGATAACAGTTCAGAAAATATTTTTGTCGGAGACAACCACTTGTATCTGGAACGCGAGTTGAGGGGGTAACCTTGGAATGTGATCATCCAAGTGTTGACGGGCGAAACAGTCCATCCGTCAACTGGGAGAGTGGAACCGGTCCGGGGTTGTCTAAATAACCCAAGCCGTTTGGAATGGACCACCCTGACGAGTTTAACGGCTCCGTTGGCCGCTCTAAGGTCTCCTAAGAAAACCAAAGAGAGAATTGATCTGAGCTAAATAATCTAAACTAAGGAAACTAGAAACTAATAAAAATCAACTAAAACAAACTAACTAACCAAATAAAAGAAATCAAACTAAAATAAAAGAAACTAGAAACTAATAAAACAAATAAAGAAACTAATATACTAAAATATAAACTATACAAACTATTCTATCTACAAACTACAAATTATTCTAATAATAACTCAAATCAACTATCTAATTATCAATTTAATTACAGTTTATTCA
>ML808349.1:267846-285670 GCA_009831015.1 Picea engelmannii | reverse complement strand
CCATGAGATCTGGGCCTGACCCGCGGGAGGAGCTGGGATGATGCCCAACATCGCCCCCACCCATTTCATATATATATATATATATATATATATATATATATATATATATAATTTTTGTTTATTTTTTATTTTTTATAAAATTTAAAATATTTTTAAGCTTTGTTTTATTTTATTTTGTATTTTAGGTGTTTTAATTTGGTGTTATATGTGTGTGTGTGTGTTTTGTGTTTTTTAACCTTTCTAAAATTTTTGGGCCATAAATTTGTTTTTTTACTCTCATTTTTTTTTCCTATTTAGTTTTTAAAGTTTTTCTTTACATTTTTTATTATATAAATTTGCTTTTTAATTTTTAATTTCAATTCTTTTATTTTTCTCATTTTTTTTAAATTTTTAATTTATAAAAAAAATGAATTATATTTTTTACTAAATATTTAAATATAGTGTTGTTTAACTACAATTGTTTTTTATGTATTAAAGTAAAGGTAAAAAAATGTGTTAAAAATGATATTTTCCACTATATTTAAAAATTATGGAACCATAAATTAATTGAGAGGAAAAATATTAATTTCAAAAAAGTAATTGGTAAAAAATATTTTTAAGATTGAAAGAAGCATGGAAAAATGACTAAAAACACAGTTAAAAAAAAAATAGAAAAAATGAAAATAGATGGAAAAACATGCATTTAAAAAAATAATGTGGAAACATTATGGATCATAAAATTTAAAATATCAAAAAACCACCTAAAAATGGAAGGGGGTGCTACCAATATCACCATTTTTAAAAACAAGGTAAAAAATGTGAGCCCCCCAAAAATGAGAACTTTGTAAAGTTATGTTGGTAACTATGTTGTATTAACATATATAATAGTATAACACACACACACACATTATATTAATACATAAATATAACAACTTGAGTGGGCCTAATGGTTAAGAACATATGTTTCTTCGTTGGAGGTCACATGTTCAAATCCAGATGGGAGTAGGGTATGTATACCTACATAGACATTAATAGTAAAATCATTGTGTGGAACGGGTCCCTTACCATCCATGCTTATCATCCCCTTACCATCCATGGAACATTTCCTCGGAAAATATATATGTATGTGTATTAATATATGTCATATATTAATGCTATAATATATTATATAATTATATAAGAGATTAATATGTCTATATATTATATTAATTATATGATATATAATAAATTATATCATAATTATATATTAATTTTTATATATTATACAATTTTTTTTATTAATTATATCATATGTTAATAATAATTATATTTCTATAATATATTTAGCATATATTTATCCTATATTAATATATTTAATCATATATATCATAAAATATATTTATACATAATTATAATGATATATGTATATTTAAGGACTATCAAGAACCATGACCAGCCTAGAACTAGAACTAGAACGAGCAAGTCACAAGGACCTATGGTTGCTTCTGAGGACATATTGGGTAAGTCAATTTCTCCATCCCCTCTCATTAATTCTTCATCTGATTTGGGGTTTTGTTTTGGATCTTCCAGGGATCAAATTACATCCTTGGATCTAGGGCCTAGCATTGACTTTCTCTACAACCTTTCTGGTCTTTATGGCCCTCAATCTATTCCCCTAATCCCTCTTGCAAAACAAATCAAAATTGACCCTCAACCAGATCCACCAATCCTCCCAACTTACCTTCAGCTTCCCCGATAGTTCCTTTCCCCCAAAAGGTTTATATTCCATCTTCTCCTCCCAAACACAATCTTCGATCCCATTCTCGTTGTCCAACCCCTTTCGATTTTGGCATCAAAGGAGGACTTGGATATCACAAAGGGATAAATACCTCCAAAAGGGTTAGGAAATCCTTCATATAAATGGTTCAATGATAGGCTACTTCAAAAGTGGATTTAGGTCGACAAAAATCTCTTCTTAAGGCCCTTAGAGAATCATTCCTTAGCAACCCCTCAACATGATTATTTTTTCATTAAATTGATAGGGGTTGGCCAATCCCTCTTGAAAACTGGCCATAAAAAGGTTAATTGAAACTCATTATCCTTGTATTGTGCTACTCCAATAAATTATGATGGATGGATATAGAGCTTCAAAAATCCCATCCCTAACACTCCCAAGTTTGGATTTTTTAGGATATGATGCTCAAGGTCCCTTAGGAAAAGTTATAACAAGTTCGAATACTTAATCCCTTCAATTGTGGAACTCATGGAAAATCCAAGTGAGGTTGGGGACAACCTTACTCTCCAATGAACTAAACATGAAATTCCTTTGTCTCGATATTTATGGGACATATGAAAATAGGACATTGTTTTGGGATCATATCATGAATATTTCACTCATTAAATTCATCCCAATGATGATAGGAGTTGATTTAAATTTCATGATGGGAGTAGGGGAAGTTTGGGGCTCAACGACAAATTTGGGCCCTCTTGTTGAGTTTCTTATTCATAAGCTAGAGGTAGCAAGTATTTTTGACATCCAACCTACTTAGTAATCTCCAACTTGGAGGAATAGGTAATCCCAAGTGGAAAAACGCCTTGATCATTTTCTACTCTCTGAGGCATTTCTTGAGGAAAATCTATGATTTTGGCAATGGGTTTCTTCTGGCGGGGGATCTGATCATAGTCCTATTGTTTTAGAGATGGCTCCTAGTAAAAGAAATCCCCCTGTCCCTTTAAAAATAAATTTAAATTGGTTGGACGACCCCTCCTTTATTGAGGTAATCGGATATTCCTATATTCCTTTCACCCCATACCAACCAAAATCTCCCTCCCTCCAATTCCTAGCAAACATTAAAATGGAAAAAGAGGCATCTATAAATTGGAATAAGGAAAGGAAGAAAAGAGAGGACTGATATCTCCTCGACATTGAACCAAAGCTTCAATCTTGGTAGGAAAAAGAGGGCATGGGTCTTCTCTTCAACCATCAAAAGGAAGAGTTAAAAAACCTAGAAAATGACAGAAAAACAATTATTTTAAATAAGGAAAAGGCATGTAGATTGAAAAATAGATCCCTCTAGTTGTAGGATGGAGACAAAAATACAAAAAAAATCCATCATTTTTCAAACCAAAGGAAGGCCATAAATATCATTTGGGAAATTATCAAACCAAATGGACCAAAGGAAACCTCTTTTGAAGAGATTGTTGAGGTGGGATCCTCTCACTTTAAAAATTGGTTTCAAGTCGATCATAGAGAAACTATTGATCTTATTCTAAAGGTCGCAATCTATTTCCTCGGCTTCAATGGCCCATAAAGAAATGAGAACCTGATGGAAAAAGTTTTGAAAGAAGCATTGATGAGGGTATTGCAAAGCTTTCATAGAGATAAGAGCCCTAGGACAGATGGGATTAAAACTAAATTTTATCTAGTATGTTTGAATTTATATGGGATGATATTTTGAGGTTAGTCGAATATTCTAGAACCCCGAGACAAGTGTTGGTTGCTTTTAATGCTACACTTATAGAGTTGATTCTAAAATATTGCAATCCTATATCCTTCGACTATTTCAAGCCTATTTCCCTGTATAACAACATCTATAATATCATCTCAAAAATTATAGCCACCATATTTAAGGACATCCTCTCAGACAACATCACCTTTAAACATTTTAGTTTCCTAAAAGGATGCCAAATTCACGAAGCTAATGGAATTTCTCAAGAGGGTTTACACTCCATCCATATAGGTAAATGAAAGGCTATAACTTTTAAATTGGATCTATCCAAATCCTTTGACAGGGTGAGCTAGCTCTATATCATGTTACTCCTCATTCATCTGGGTTTTGAAGATTCTTTTATAAACTAGATTCTCAATTGTATCAACTTATCCTCTTTTTCATTCTCGATAAATGGGTCATCCACCTCCTTATTCAAAGAAGAAAGAGGTAATAGGCAGGGTTTCCCACTCTCCTCTTTCTCCTATTTATAGGAGGACTAAGACAACTAATTCACAGTGTTGCCTCAATGATCTAGGTGGATATTGATGGCCACCCACCTATTCCAACTGGCTCCTCTTGAGAGTTTTTAGTTCAACACGTTCTTCTGTAATTATTTGTAATTGTGGGTTCTACACTTTCGGGCCTATCTGAAGCCCTACACAGATTATAGGAGGATATTGATGTCTACCCACCTAATCCAACTGGCTTATTTTGGATGTTTTCATGTTAGTACATTTTATGTACTTCCAGGGTCATTTTGGGGCCCTTAATAGTGTTTTTTTGGCTTGTCACAGTCAAATTGTAGATGAAGCCAGAGTTTGATTGCATAATGTGTAGTTCTAAAAAATACCTTTCCAATGGGATATCACACACCTAAAAGAAGGTCGTATGCAAACGTTATTACCCCAGGAAGTTGAGGTACCAACTCACCCATCAGGGCCCACATAACGCTTGGTGTTTCATATCCTAGGGTTAGGTTTTTTGATGTCTAGGGTTTTGGAATTCATGAGTAATGTTAAAAAGGTCTTTGGAGCCTCATTGTAATCGTTCTTCTTAGACAGATGCACGTAGAAGGCACATCTCTTGTCATAGATAGCTATGACCATTTGAAAAAAAATAAATTAGTTATACAATGTTACAGTTTCTTCCTATTTTATTTATTCAATAGAAGTTATTCTTCACTAGATATATGTTGATGTTCTCCATATCTCTGTGTTATTGTATTCAGTCTATTATTCATTTTTGTTTCTCTCATAAATCTGGATCAGTGGTATCAAATTGGTCTGCCCTTCATTTATTTTTCTTCGTGCATGTCCCCAACAAGATCTGGGTACAAGAAGTTGGGACTCAAACGAGTCAATCCTTTGCAAGATCAGCCACACCAATTCTGACAACAACCCATGGGGGAAGAAAATAAATATGATGGAGCAGGAGATCCTTTTAAAGTTTTTCTTGAGGAAGCCCTTGCACGACAAAGGAATGAAATGATGGACAACTTTGCAGAGATCCTTCGACGGCTTCCCACAAGAGACGCATCTTCATCAAGTGACTATGCAACCCCCTTCAAGGTACATGCAATTTTTTATATTTCATTATTTGAAGGACTGAGAGATGCGGATGCTATAGATAAATGGTGGAATCTGCTTGAAGGGTATTTTTCAGTCCACAATTTTTCTAATAGGGAAAAAATTACTTTTTCACTCCTGAAGGTTGTCCCCCATGTTAAGGAATGGTGGGATACTTAGTATGAGAAAAGTTCCATAGAGGAATCTACAATATTTTTGGTCACCCCCACATGGGATTCCTTCAGGGATGCCATTAAAGAATAGTACTATCATGTTGGAAGCTACGAGGACCAGTACATAAGATGAACCACCCCGCGTCAGGAAAAGGACCAGATAGTACCATATTTCACCAATATTTTCCATACCATGCACACCAAATTGGGTATCAAAGACTCTAAACAAAATCTGGTGTGAAAATACCGTGGTTGCTGCATAGATACATTCAAACAAAAATGGATTTTTTGGACATCACGTCATTGGGTACGACTTATAGATATGTTGTCAAGATCTAGCAGAAATTTAAGCAGAAGAGGTGAGAGTTTGGATCTGCAAACTCCTCAAAGATGAAGCAGGGCAAAGGCATCCCCAACCCACAAAACAAGGGAAAGAGAAAATATGGCCACTCTCAGGAAAACCAATCCAATACGCAACACAAGAAGCTTAATGAGAAGTTGAAGAAAGACACATGAACATGGTGTGAATACCATAAAATACCTTGGCACAACACCGAAGAATGTTGATCCACGTAGTCACTGGTGGTCGAGATGAAATATTTCGAGTCAAAGGAAGATTCTAGCTTTGAATCAAATCCAGAACAAGGGAAGCAGATTATTAATGTTGAACCCAGTGCCACTTTCGCTACCACCAAATTACATCCAAGTGAACCAAAAGAACCAGAGGAAGGGGAACGCCTCTTTCACTCACATATGTGGGTAGTGGGGGCTTCACTTGATTTCATTGTCGATAGGGAAGTCATAAGAAATTGATCTTAGTAGAGGTCATCAAGTGGCTAGACTTGCCAACGACACCGCACTCGCATCCCTACACCATCGGTTGGCTTCGCCAAGGAAGATATCTTTGCATTAGCCAATAGTGTCGTCTTCCATACGGCATCAATCCCTTCAAAGACGAGGTATGTGTGATATTTCTCCCCTTAAAGTTTGTGATGTTATTTTAGGACAACCATATTTGTGGAAGCGACATGTTGTGTATGAGTCTAGACCCCACAATGTTATTATTACTTTGGGTAGACAATTGTACAGGATACCAGAGGTAGGGCCACCTACTACTATTTATTTAATCTCTGCTAAGCAATGTAGTAAGGTCATTTCATAGACTAGAAAGTTCGTCTTCTTTTTTATCCATGCTCACAATAACTAGAAGGTCACCACCACATCCGTGGACTCTACAAAAATCCTCTCTTTGTAGCAGAATCAAGTGAATGAGATCGTGGAAGAGTACGGAGAAATATTCTCCTCACCCACCAGGGTACCGATGCACTTCCAAGTCAATCATTTGATTGATCTAACCCCTATTGAACCTATGCCTAATGGACCAAACTATCACCGTTCGCTGATGAAAAATGAGGAAATCAAGCATCAGATCCAAGAGATGCTTCAAAAGGGGCACATCAGACCCATCTCCTGCCCTTGTGGAAGCCCGATTTTACTAGTGAAGAAGAAATATAGGACATGACAGATCTTCATTGATTACAGAGCATTAAAAAAAATTAGAGTTAGGAACCGGTACCCAATTCCCTGAATTAATGACCTTCTTGACCAAATCAAGGGGGAAAAGGTGTTCAACAAGATTGACCTAAATTCTAGCTACCACCAGGTTCCCATCGAGCCATTGATGTATTGAATACAACTTTCAAATCTAAAGAAGGTATCTTTGAATGGTTGGTCATGCCCTTTGTCTTAACAAATGCACCAACCACTTTCATGAGGTTGATGGATGATGTTTTGAGACCCTTCACCAACTATTTTGTGATGGTATATTTGGATGACATCCTCATCTTCAATAGAACTTGGGAGGAGAACATGCAACATATTCAATAGGTTTTGAGCACTCTACGACAACACAAGTTGTATTCCAACTTGGAAAAATGATCCTTTGGCATGAACAGGGTCCAATACTTGGGATACATTGTTAATGAGAATGGGTTACATGTGGATCCAGCTAAGATCCAATTCATTTAATACTGTACAGTCCCAACCACACTAATCGATCTTCAAAGATTCTTGGGACATGCCAAATTCTACCGACAGTTCGTGTTGGGATTCTCTCATATTGCATGGGCCCTCATTCAAGTGAGCAAGGGCGGTGATAGGGAAAATTTCACGTGGGGGAAGGAACACAACCGAGCATTTGATGATCTGAGGCATCGATTGTGCTCAACTTAGGTAATCTCCTTACCTGATATGCAACAACCATTTGATATTGAGACTGATGCATCCGACTATGTTGTAGGCACAGTTCTCACACAACACAGTCATCAGGTAGCATACCATACTGAGAAACTCTTAGATATTGTCTAGAAATACCCCACATATGAAAAGGAAATGTATTCCATTGTACAATCTTTCCGTCAATGGAAACATTACATTTTGGGAAAGGAGACAATAATCTACACTGATCACAAGCCTTTGCAGTGCATATAGACACAGGGGAAGTTGCAGAATGATTGCCATCAAAAGTGCTCCACTTACAACCAACAGTACCATCTCAACATCAAGTATAAGATAGGGAACACAAATCATGTCGTTGACTGCCTCATTTGACCTCCCATGGTTGCACTCATCATCGTGCTCCAGTCCTTTGGGCATGAGGCATATAAGTGGCCCCAACTTTATCAACAAGATATGGACTTTTCCATCACCTATCAACTCTTGGGTACAAGCACGAATGCCACCGATTTTCACATTCAAGACAGACTGTTATGCCATCTGGGCCATCTCCGTGTTCCTGCAAGCAAGCGTGCAAAGATGATTTGGGAGGATCAATACAGTTGGATGGAAGGACATCTTGGCATGGAGAAAATCATGGTCGTTCAACAGAAAAAATTTTATTGGCCAAAACTTCGGCAGGACGTCAACAAGTATATAAGATCTTGCACTGTCTATGCCATTTCCAAGACAACCATAAAGAAGCAAGTATTATACACGCCTCTTCCTAGTCCTTAGAGGCATTGGGAATCCATCTCGATGGATTACATGTCTGGCCTTCAGTCCACCAAGAAAGGAAATGATTGCGTATTTGTGGTGGTCAATTGGTTTTTGAATATGGCCATTCTCACAGCCTGTAAGAAGAGCATCACAGCGACAAATCTTGCCAATATTTTCTTCAAATGAGTGTGGGTCCATTTTGGGATGCCACAGACCATCATCTTCGATCAGGACAATAGGTTCCTCATCACATTTTGGGTGAGTCGTTGGTCACTGTTGGACACCAAGCTCAATAAATCCACTGCCTTCAACCCTAAAACTGATGGCCAAACAAAGGTTGTCAATAGGATGATTGTGCACATGTTGTGCATGTATAAGTCTAAGCATCCACATAGATGGGATGAGAGTCTTCCCTATGTTCAAAATGGATACAATATGGCTCTCCATAGCTCCACCGACCATAGCCCCTTTCATGTGGGACTGGGATTCCATCCCCTAGGTCCCTTTGATATTGCACTACCTCTTGCAACAACACAGACAAATTCTTCCCATGTTCAGTCAGAGGTCGACAAATCCACCAGATTCATTGAGTGGATTCAACACATTCACCAACAGTTCCATGATATTTTGCAGAAAGCCAATGCTAACTACAAACAAAACCATGATCAACACTGGGTACCACACAAGTTTCGGGTGGGAGATAAGGTATGGTTACATTTTCAGAAAGAGTGCCTTACAGATCCCCATTGGAAGCTTTTCTCACTTCGTTATGGGCCTTACACTATCACTAAGGCTATGGGTATCAATGCTTTTGAGCTCAACACTCCACCCCTCCTTGGATTGCACCCAGTGTTCAATGTGGACCTCCTTCGGCCATATTTTCCACCATTATTGGACACCTCAGAGACCGAAAAACAACTGACACAAATAGAGCTCAACCCTGACTGCATGGAACAAGCATCCACACACATGTCAAGGGCACTCACTAGCAAAGGATCCATATTTATCAAGTTGTCAAGGTAGTGCAGCTCCTACACCAAGGTAATAGGCTCACCCGAGGAAAAATTCAACATAATTTTCCTCACTTGATGGGGGTTCTCAATGCAATGGAGACCATTTACTCCTAAGGGGGGAGGACTGATCTAGGTGAATATTGGTGGCCACCCAACTATTCCAACTGGATCCTCTTGACATTTTTTAGTTCAACACATTCTTATGTAATTCTTTGTAATTGTGGGTTCTACTCTTTCGAGGTTGTCTGAAGCCCTACACAGCTTCCAAGAGGAGATTGGTGTCTTCCCACCTAATCCAACTGGATTATTTTGGATGTTTTCATGTCAGTACATATTTTTGTACTTCTAGGGCCATTTTGGGGCCCTAAACAATGTTTTTGTGTATTTCCACAGTCAAACTATAGATGGAGTCAAAATTTTATGGAATAATTTGTAGTTCTCAAAAATACCTTTCCAGCGGGCTATCACGCGCCTAAAATGGAGGTCGTATGCAAGAGTTACAAACCCAAGAAGTTGAGGTACCAACTTACCCATCGAGGCCCACATAAAATTTGGCGTTTCATCTCCTAGGGTTAGATTTTTGGATGTCTAGGGTTTTGGCATTCATGAGTAATGTTAAAAAGGGCTCTGGAGCCTCATTTTAATTATTTTTCTCAGAAGGATGTGCGTAGCAACCACATCTCTTCTCAGAGATAACTACCACCATTCGAGCAAGTTGTTTTCAGTTCTACAGTTCTACAGTTTCATCCTATTTTATTTATTCAATAGAAGTTATTGTTCATTGGATATTTGTTGTTTTTCTCCATATCTTTGTGTTATTGTATTCAGTATTTTATTCATTTCGTTCTGCTCATAAATACGGATCACTCAACCAGTCATTTCAAAGGTATTTTGATCATTCCTATATTTTCTCTTTCTCATCTTATCTTTGTGGATGATATCCTCATCTTTTGTGAAGGGGATTATCGATTTGTGGAACATTTGAGATATATCATCTCCACCTTCTTTCAATCAACTAGTATGCAAATAAAATTGGATAAATCCTCTCTCACCACCTAAGGCTTGTCAGATTAGGAAAGTCAACACATATTACATAATCTAAATATGAAACTCAGTGGTGTTGGAGATAGCTTGAAATATATCAGTCTCACACTAAAATAAAATGATTACTACAAAAATGATTGGTTGTGGCTTCTGGACAAAGTGGATAAAAGAATGCATGTTTGGTGTAATCATTGGATTTCAAGAGAAGGAATACTAGTCTTGGTAAAATCTATTCTAGAATCCATTCCAGTCTATTGGGCCACTTTAGATTGGATCCAAAAAGGAATCCTAGGAAAAATAAGACAAAATTCTTACAAGTTTCTATGGTCAAGATTAGAAGACAAAATATCACTTGTCCTGACCTCATGGAAAAGACTGGAAACTCCAAAGAATTTAGGAGGTTGGGGCCTGAAAAAAATTTACCTTTTTTCCAAATATTTGGCAATAAAGAATGTGTGTGTAATATCCCCAAGGATGAGCCTCGATTGTATTTATGAATTGTAACATGTTTTCTAGGCTGGTGAGCCAAGCAATTATAAGCTGATAGGCTTATGTGTTTATTAGGCTAGAGAGCCTAGGTGTTAAAGTCCATGATCTTCTTTTGTACATGTAAATATTCATATTATTAATATAAAAACATCATTGCATGTAGATCGACCACGAAGAAAGAGTATGGAGGACTAAGCCCCACTAAATTGGGTAAGGGAGAGAGGGATGAGAGGATGGAAATAGGGACTAATATTAAGAGATTAAGTATAAGAATAATTTATTATTCTAAATGTCAATAGAAGGATATGATTATATCATAAGTTCCTTTGGGAAGAGGGAATGACTTCCAAATGGAAAGGAACATGCTTCATGAGCGACATGTGTCAGCCCAAGAACATGCAGTTTTAAGTGGGAATTATTTTTGTTTAGGGGGGAACTCGTGGAGGTTCATGGACACAGCATTGGCTCTCACACTCTCACCATTATTCCATTCTCTGACCAGCCGAAAACCTTTATCTTGACAAGTTCACACATGCACTGGTATTGTTGTTGAGTCGTACTCTGTCTTACAGGAGTTATATTGTTTCCTTCACCCTTGCTCATTTGTCTTAGGAGCTGGATAAAAGAAATAGGTTGTCAGACCTGTGGTTTGCAAAGTCGAGTTGTCAGGCCCGTAGATTGAAGAGGTAGGTTGCCAGGCCTGTGAGAAACTCTCTCCAGGTGAGAGAGTGTGTTAAGGAAGTGAATTCTCCTAGAGGGAGTTCAGTAGATGCTACAGAACTCTGATAGTTCCTTTTTTTCCTATTTATGAAGGTGTAGAAGGGAGGTGGAGAAGTCGATGAACTGTGTGACAGTGAAGGTGTATACTCCTGGGGTGGGATAGGCATGTGGGGAATGAGAGTCTATGAGAAGTGGGCATAAGTGGCTCTTGAGACAATACTTCCTCTTGAATTGTGTGACTTCATGTATGTCTTGCCAAGCCTAGGAATCCCTTTCCTGGTGGAGTTTAGTCCTATCTTAGGGGTGACCCACTTCTGAGAGTGATGAGCAGTGTGGTCTAAGGCTGGTAGGTTCATGGAAGGTCCGCACGCAGTCGGTGGTCTTCACAATCCAAAGATAATTATCAATTCTGTGTTAATGATGTATGTTGTGCATGTCTTTGATTCTTACAATGTTATCATGTGATTTCGTTGCATGTATGATTTACGTTCAATTTCGCATGAGTTAGTATGGTAGCAGTATATTTTATTTCCTTTTATTTCATTAGAAATGCATGTAATATATGTACTCTGGGATAAAAAAGTAATCTTCTAACAGAGCTTAGTAGTTTGTTGGTGGTGTTACATGGCCCGGCCTAGGTGGTCGGGGGTTCCAAAAATTGGTATTACAGTGAAATTTTGCAGTGGCATTGCCCGACCTATTGGTGGATGGGGATGTTAAAAATTGGTATCAGATCTAGTTGGCAAAAGCTAAGGTTATTTAGGTAGCGTTCCCTGGTAGAGGTCGATGGTCAGGGATGTTAAAAATTTGTATCAGAGCCATGGTTTCAACACTGAGCCTGGATGGGCCATGTTAGTGGAAGCTGAAGCAAAAGTTTCAAAAAAGAATTGTTATCAAAATGGACAAAATTGAAGTTTAGAGCCCAATTTTCAACACTGAGCCTGAATTAGGCCGTATAAGTGGTTATGGAATCAAACACTCAGAGCAAATTGTTGTTGACAAGGACAAAATTTGAATTTCAGAGCATTCCAGAGTGCCAAGAGAGCACCTTGGCTATGTTTGGAAGGTTAGGAGGTATAGTGATTCAAGAAATATAACAGAGAAAAGAAACTGCAGTAATCGAGGGGTTTGGAGCCGCAAGGTTTGAAGTTAAGTCATCAGATCAAGCAAAGATTAATTCATGACGGTTCTTTAAAACATGACTATTGATCTTGCAAAGTGAGATAAGTGCCCAAATTTTAAGCTGAGGTCATAGCTCTCGATCACCTGTAGAGAAGACAGAGTGAAATTTGTGTATTTCTTGTCTGTCGATCCAAGAAAGGAACATGTGTCGGCAAGTTAGCTTGTTTGGGAATACGAAATTTGGGAGAAACAAGGTGTGAATAGAGCACAAACTCCCGAATTCCCAAAGTCTGGAGTTAATCCAGACCGATTGTCGCAAGAGATGCATGCTAGAAGATGGACTTGTTCGGTAGTTCGATGTTCGGGAGAAACAAGGTATGCTAAGTTGAAATCTCCCAAAGCTCGAAGTCCTGGAGTGACATGGCCTACTAACATCACTAGGGATGAAGTGGACACATGGGATGTGTGCCACGTGTTAATGAGTTAAGAACCTTGGTAATATGGAAATCCAATTAGGACGTCACATATGTCACCCGCCTGATTGGACCATGTGTCAACTTCGTGTGTCCTGTCGAGTGACACTCCTGGTGGTGGCACAAGGTAGTTAAGAGTGACGAATAAGTTAGTTGGATCAGGACCACATTAAATTTGGTCATGATATATCAAGATTGAGGGTCGGGAGGCATTGTGGAGATCGAAGTTGCATGATAGATAATTATACAAGGCGGTCTCGCAATCCAAACCACAGTTTCCCAGAAGGTGTATGTGTCAGTGTGGAGACAATTTCACAACAATCGACGAATTACTCCAAAACTTCCAACCCATGTCCCTGCAATTTTAAAAGTACTAAATTTGATGTGACATTTTTTACATTTATTAGTTCAAGCACGGAAACCGTGGGCCCCATTGGACGCGTGGTGTCAGATCGTGAAATCCGGAGGCTTGACACTCTGGAAGAAATGGTTTGAGATAGAATGGGAGGAATAAACCCATGAAGTCCCATTATGCCAAAGTAAAGTGATGCGATGAAGTCACCAGGGTGACATGGAAGTATGCATATACTCACAGTTCAGGATTTTTGGGATGTGCAAAGGTGACATCATCCGAAGTCCCAAAGCCCCAAAAATTTGAAATCTCATAGTTCCATAGTGATTATCATCCATTGGATGCTGGGAGATGTGGATTGTTGATCCAACCTACTTCGTGAGTTCACCAATCCGACACTCTGAGAGATTTGTTGTGATGTTCTTTGAAATCTGTCGAAGCTCGGAGCTCGAAGCTGCAGAACTCCGAATAAGAACCCAAATCATAAGCGTTGCATCATAGTCATGGTCACATGTGAATCAAGGGCTGAAGGGGGGCTAGCGCCCTAAATGTTTTGTAGAACAAAACTGGGATTAGATATTTAAGCCCGAGGGGTTCTTGACTGACCAAGACCTGCAAAAAATGGAATCTGATATTGTTTTTGTTGAATTAGATTGGTTTATTCTGGAAAAATTAGTTAGGACTGATAGCCTGACAAAAATTTGATTGACTGCACATTTTGCAGAATTAACAATTTTCAAAACTGAACGGAATTGTTGCATAGTGTAGAGAAATGGGGGAGGCACATGATGCTTATAGTTTGGAAATTGAAGCTAGAGAAATGGATGTCTATTTGGGGGTTGAAGGGACAAACCTCAATGGGCATGGAGAAGAAATAGATAAAGAAGGGAACATGATGAAAATCATTAAAAAGTTGCAGAAAGATGCCCAGACTCACCGAGAAGATAACAAAAATCTCATGAAAGCCAGGGAGAATTCAACTTAAAGTTGATGCAAAGCCTGGAAATAATTGAGAAGAAGTTAGATAAGGAGAGTGACTCTAGTAAAACAGGAAGTCACATGTCCCCTGATGAGAAGAGAAAATCAAGGAGTGTTAGCAGACACCATGATCACTCCAAAGGGCACTTTAATAGGGGGCACAAAGTAGTTCAATTCCATCGCCTACCAGAAAGCATAGGAGATCTAGAGTGGATGAACTGAAGGGTGAAATGAACAAGATTAAACCTCCTGTGTTTGATGGAGAGCACCATAAGGAGGAATATGATGAGACATGTCTTCTTGGCATGAGTAAATATTTCCAACTGCAGAATTAATCCTCTCATGTAGAAGAAAGAATTGTAATCCATCAAATGAAAGGAAAAGAATCCATGTGGTGGGACCAGCTTGTGCAAGTACAACATATCAAAGAGAAGAATGTTACCTAGAGGGAATTCAATAAACACATTGAAAAGAAATACTTAACTAAGAGATACTATGAAAGAAAGATGAAATAGTTCTTTGAACTCAAATTGGAAAGCATGAATATAGATGAATATGAAAGAAGATTCCTATAGATGTTGAAGTATGTCCCTTTCATCAAAGATGAGACTATCAAAATCCAAAGATATTTGAGTGAACTGCCAGCTTTCCTTATTGACAAGATCCAATATGATGATCCTAAAACTATGGAAGAAACCACAAGGAGAGAAAAATGATTATATGATCAGCATAAAGGAAAGCCTACTTTCCAAAGAGATTGGAAATACAAGAAGAAGTTTAAGAGGGAACAACGACAGAAGGGGAACAAGCCACCCTTTTTCAGGAATAGTCCTCAAAGATAACTAGTTTTTAGAGAGCGCAGGATGGTTGAAGTAGGCATACAAAGGCCAAGACAACCACCTATGAAATGTTGGGGTTGTAAATGGGATCACAAGTATAGATATTTCCCTCAGAGAAGTGACAAAGTGAGAGTTGTCCACAATGTTCGGAAAGCAGAAACAATGGAGGACATGGGCAGTAGAGTAACGAGGATATATGCAGCTGTAGACAACAAGCAAGTTGAGTTTCAATCACACATGATTGAATTTGAAGGTATGATCAATAACCATACCTTTACTATTTTAATTGATCCAGGGGCTAGTCATAGTTATATAGACCCCAATGTAGTGGAAAGGTTGCAATTTCCAAGAAGCAAGCATCTGAAATCTTGGCTCATGCAACTGGCTACAAGAGCCAAGAGAAAGGTTGTTGAGTTGGTTAAATCATGGCCAGTGGGCATGAATGGGTTGAGTACCAAGGCATATTTAAAAATCTTTCCTTTGGGGTCATATGACTGCCTGAATGGTATGGATTGGTTGGACCAACACCATTCCATGTTAGACTTCCATAACAAGGAATTCACTTGTCTGGATGAGGAAGGAAATCGAAAAACAGTCCAAGGAATACCCATGGCAGTTACTGTCTGGGAAATCTCAACAATGCAACTAAAGAAGTGTTTCAGGAAGGGTTATCAAATATTTGCAGCTCATGTGGAGGAAGCACCTAAGGATAAGATGCCAAATCTATAAGATCATGCAGTACTGGAATATTTTGAGGATGTGTTCAAGGAGGTACCAGGACTACCTCCAAAGAGATATAATGATTTCTCTATAAATCTGATGCCTGGAGAAGCTTTGTTGTTGAAGACTCCCTACAGAATGAGTACAACAGAGCTAAAGGAATTGCAAATGCATCTTGAAGAAATTATGAGGAAGGGGTATATATGCCCAAGTGTGTCACCTTGGGGTGCCCCAGTCTTGTTCGTGAAGAAGAAAGATGGGACATTGAGATTGTGCATCAATTTTAGACAGTTGAACAAAGTGACTATAAAGAAAAAGTATCATTTGACAAGGATCGATGATATCTTTTATTAGTTGAAGGATGAAAATATATTCTCAAAGATAGATCTTAGGTCAGGATATCATCAGATAAATATTAAAGAGGAAGATATCAGCAATACGTCCTTTAGGACAAGGTATGGTCATTATGAGTTCATAGTGGTGCCATTTGGGCTGTCAAATGCACCAATTGTTTTTATTTGCTTAATGAATGGTGTTTTCCGGGAATATTTAGACAAGTATGTCATTGTTTTTCTGGATGAAATTCTTGTATATTCCAAGTCAGAAGAAGAGGATGAGCATCATTTGAGGATGGTGCTGCAAGTGCTAGGACAACATCAGTTGTATGTCAATTTGATCAAGTGCTCATTTTATCAAAAAAAAATTCACTATTTGGGGCATATCATATCTAAGGATGGGATAGCAGTGGACCCTGAAAATATTGAAGCCATTAGAGAATGGTCAGCACCAAAGAATGTGACAGAAGTTAGATCCTTCATGAGTCTAGCTGGATATTATAGAAGGTTCATTGCAAGGTTTTCAAGATTATCTCACCCCATCACTTCCTTGCAAAGGAAGGGGAAGAAATTTCAATGGACAAAAGAATGTGAAAGAAGCTTCCAACAATTGAAGCAATTGTTAACCAGTGCTCCAATTCTGAGGATTCTAGATCCAAATGAAGAATTCAACATATGCATAGATACACGTAAAAAAGGACTGGGTGGAGTCCTCAGTCAAAATGGGTTTTTTCTATGTTATGAATAAAGGAAGTTGAAGGAACATGAAAAGATCTATGCCACTCATGATTTTGAGTTGGCAACCATAGTGCAGGCCTTGAAGAAGTGGAGACACTACCTCATGGGAAAAGAGGTTTGAACTAAGGACAAACCATAATGGTATGAAGTATTTGTTTGATCAACCTACTTTGAATGCTAGGCAGAGTAGATGGTTGGAATTCCTCTGTGAATATAAATTTGATATCAATCACATCAAAGGAAAGGATAACAAAGTGGTTGATGTACTCAGTAGGAGAGTGCATGAACTGCATGCTAAAACCATTATCGTGTACCAATCAGATTTGAAAGACGGGGTTTCTGAAGATGCAAAAGTTGATTTGCAGTACATGGAATTGGTGACTAAATTGCAGCAAGGTAAAATGCAGCAGAAAGCTGAAGATTATAAATTGGGAATTGATGGAATTCTCTTGTAGTACCCAAATATTCTGAATTAAGGAATGTGATTTTAAAACAAATGCACAATGTACCTTATGGAGGACAGCCAGGATATCAGAAAATAGTTTCATCAGTCAAGAGACAATTTTATTGGCCAACCATGAACAAGGATATTACTGAATACATAGCTAAATGCTTAGAATGTCAAAATGTCAAGGCTGAGCATAGACACCAAGTTGGATTACTGCAACCATTACCTATTCCTGAGTGGAAGTGGGAAGTGGTGACAATGGATTTCATCACAGGATTACCCAGAACAAACAAGCAACATGATTCCATCATGGTGGTGGTGGATAAGCTTACTAAATATCCTCATTTTATTCCATTAAAGACTAATCACAAA
>ML808349.1:213173-249363 GCA_009831015.1 Picea engelmannii | reverse complement strand
ACGGTTCTCGGTCTCTTTCCTATGCTTCGTGCGCATATAAGACTGCTATTCCTCCTGAGCTTGATTTCCTTTGTCTTCTGTTTTCCTGTCATCTTCACTGTTGTACTTGCCATCAATGACAAGCATAACACTTTCCAACACTTGATCCATGATCATGGGAGGCTCAAAAAGTTTCAAGTTCTCAACGTTCACAACTAAGTAAATATGCTTATAAGGTGGAAGACCCAGATGAAAAGAATTGGTACCTCTTTTCTACAAGATAGTGAAGGGTCCATAACGAATGGGCTTGAGTTTGTTGCCTTCACCCTTAAATCTCTCCTTTCTAATGTGAAGCCATACCCGATCTCCAACCTGGAACCGATGATCAACCATGTCCTTGTCATGCCAAGCTTTATATTGTGCTTGAATTTTCTCCAACTGTTCCCTAATTGCTTGGTGTATCTGTTGAATCTTCTAGATAAACTTGTGGGTTCTATCCTCTGTTCATTCTTCATTTACATCGACATCTCTCTCGTACATCAATTCCAAAGGAACCTTTTGTATGTACCTAAAACATGTCTCAAAAGGTGAGCTCTGAGGGGATGAATGTAAATCTCGGTTGTATGCATGATGTACATAGGGTATTTGTTCATCCCATAACTCGAGATGCTTGCTGCAGTAGTCTTGAAGCAAAAGTATCACTGTTTGGTTTACCACCTCTGTCTCTCTATCAATCTGTGGATGGAAAGCAGTGCTCCTCTTCAATTTGGTGTCCATCATTCTCCACAACCTAGTCCAAAAGTCCCCAAGGAATAGAGTATCTTGATCCAAGACGATAGATGTGGGTAATCCAAAGTGAACCCAAACATGTTGAAAGAAGAGATTAGCAATCTTCTCAACAATGATCTATTTTTTACATGGCAGCAAGATACACATCTTGTTGAACCTATCCACTACAACATACAAATAATCATGACCCCCTTTGGTCATTGGGAAACCCCCTACAAAATCCATGGAGACACTTTCCCATGGATGGGATGGAACATGAAGTGGTGAGTATAGCCCCATTTTTCTATTAGTGGGATTACAAGTAGAACACATCACACACCCCTTTACATACTTAGTAACAATTTATTTCATTTGAGACCAGTAATAAAACCTATGCAAATGAGCCATAGTTTTTCCTACCCCAAAATTCCCAGACACAAGAGAAATATGAGATTCTCGTATTACATGGACTCGTTCACTTGTAGGAATATATAGCTTCCCAAGATGGCAGAGTAACTTTCCCTGCAGACAATATTTCTCCACCTATGCACCAAGGGTTAGCTTCGCATATACTTCTTTAAAATATTCATCGATGGCATATTGTTCTACATAGCTATCATGAGATAAAGAAGTATTCTTCAAAATAACAGAAGCAACAATAGGAGGTCTAGAAAGTATATCAAATACCTTGTTACTTGTACCCTTTTTGTACTTGATTACCAAGTGAAAATGTTGTAGAAAACCCATCCACCTGTAATATCGAGATTGTTGCAATTTGGTTTGTGCTTGAAGATACTGTAAGGGTTGGTGATCTATATGTATGATTGTTTCCTTCCCTAACAAGTAGTTCTTCCATTTCTTTACACTCTGGACTAATGCATACAAATCTTTATCATATGTAGGATAGTTAACAACAACTTGGTTAAAATTTTCAGAGTGGTAACAAATAGGGTTACGATATTGCATCAATACTACACCCATGGTGTATCCACTGGCATCTGTCTTGATCTCAAAAGACTGTTGAAGATTCAACAGTGATAATATTTGGGTGGTATTGATCTTCCCCTTCAAATTGTCGAAAGATTTGTGTTGCTTTCCTTCCCACTGAAAAGTGTTCTTCATACTGGTTAAGGCATGCAGAGGAGCTTCTATGAAGGAGAAGTTGGGAATGAATCTCCTCCAATATTGGACTGCACCTAAGAATCTTCGAACTTCAGTTACACTTTTTGTGGCAGGCCAATTTACAATTACATCAATTTTGGAAGAGTCAATTTTCAATTGTCCTCCTCCTACAATATGACCTAAGCACACAAGTGCAGTCTTGCCAAATTCACATTTAGATAATTTTACATACAACCTTTCCCTTTGCAAAGTATCCAATACTTTATTTACATGCCTGACATGCTCATCCCAAGTCCCGCTAAAAACAAGAATGTTGTCTAAATATACAATCACAAAGTCATCTATGAAAGGCATGAATACATCATGCATCACACACATGAAAGTTGTCGGAGCATTACAAAGCCCAAATGTCCTAACTAACCACTCAAACAATCCATGTTTGGTTTTAAAGGCAGTTTTCCATGCATCCTTTTTCACGACTCTGATTTGATGATATCCACTGTGCAAATCCAACTTAGTGAAATAGACAAAATTATTTAATTGATCAAGTAAATCATCTATGCGAGGAAGAGGGTGTCTATTTTTCACCATGATCTTATTTAAGTCTCGGTAATCGACACACCTTCGCCATGTGCCATATTTCTTTGGTACCATCACGATCAGAGAACCACAAGGAGATGAATTGGGCCTGATGACCCCTTGATCCAATAATCCCTATACCTGCTTCTTGATCTTTGTCATCTCCACAACTGACATCATGTACATGCCCACATTAGGAAGAGGAGAATCCTGTTGAATATGTATCTCATGTTGAATTTTCCTCTTAGGAGGTAATCCATCTAGTTCCTGAAAAATATCATCATACTTAGAAACAATATCAATTAATTTCTTTTTATGAGATGGATCACACCCTTGGAAAGTGTCAGATGTCCCAACATCTTTCTCTCTGATGACCATGAGTACATATCTCTTATTAGTGTTTATGAGTCTTTTTTTCTTCCCTGCACTAACAAGTGTTGTATTTAACCTCATGTTGTGAGCTATAACAATATATTCCACTCCCCCCTTAGTTAGGTGGTATTTTTTCTCATGACAAAAGAAGACTACTTTTCTATCATAAAGATAAAGACTTCCCAACACTATGCCACATATATCAAGTGGTACAACATCCAAATCCACTTCATCTATCAATTTTCAAGCAATAGCAAATATGATCCTACATTATTTGGTGACATTAAGTTTTTCTTTGTCACATACCCAACCAAGAGGATAAGGCTTTGGATGTGGTTTCGTTTCAAGACCCATTTTCTTGACAAGTGCTTCAAAGATTAAGTTTACTTGGGAACCCAGATCAAATAATGTATCTATCTTATTATGTTTAGATACAACCCTTATATGAAATAACTCATTCATTTTTCATTCATAAACATGATATTCATCATTGGAACTAGAACTAGCATGAAGAGAATCCTTACCTTGTACTCCAACCGTTGTGATCTTTCCTTCATCTCCTGAATCAGAACCAATATCTTGTTGTACATTAGTAACAGTCTTTGTCTTCCCCTTTCCACCGAACTACTTCGGTTTCTTTTATGGATGCAGTTTCCAACAGTGTTCTTCATCGTGACCACTCTTATTGCAATGAGTGCAAGATGGTTTTCCTCCTTCTCTCGTCATTGTAGCAGTCTTCTTGTCCTTCCTCTTAAACTTCTTAAAAGTGTTTTGTGGTAAATTGGAAGGTTTCTTTGTGGGATCTTCTTGAACATGTTTCCCCCTACTCTCAAGGTGAGTGGCTTGCACACAAACTTTGTCAAGACTAGTGGGGTTAAACAAGAGAAAAGTATGACGAATATAACTATGAAGTGCACCAATATACTTCATTAAAGTTTCATAAGAATCCAAAGGAATGTTCAATGCAAGAGATTTCTTCCTAAATTCTTCTGTGAAACTTTGTACAATTTGACCTTTTACTTTTCCTTAACATTTTCCATTTCATCATTGCTTTATGTAAATACCCTAATGGATAAATTTCTTCCTTATTGCTGATTTAAATTCCGACCATGAGGGAAAAAGATTACCACACTTACTTATGTCTTGAAGCTTGCTCTCCCACCATACGATAGCGGTGCCTTCCAACTAAAGAGAATCCAATTGCAATTTAACTTCCTCTTCATCAATATGATGGACACAACAATATACTTCAACCTGTCGCATCCAATTGTCTAGCTTTTCAGGATTAGCATCTCCATTAAACATAGGTAAAGCAAATTTTACATCAAGCTTTAATAATGGTTTCTTAAAAGAGGCTTTATGGCTAGAATGATGAGAATGATGAGAATGCTCAGAGGAAGAAGAATTAGAACTTGAAGGTGAAGATGGAGGCTCAGGAGGATCTCCTCCATCCCCTTGGTTTACCGAAGCATCATCATCTGCATGTGCTTCATTTTTCTTCCCTTTCTTCTTCATCCTCTTCTCGTAATCTCCATACATTCTCTCGACCATTTCTGACATGCGATAAAATACCATGTGAAAGGTTTTCTCTTGTTAATCATGCTTGTCCTCTTCTGCCATTTTCTTCCTTCTATATACATGACCAACTTTGGGATTCAAAGTCTTAAGAGTTCCTTCACACCTGCTTATGCTTGGCCCTAGTAAGCATTCACACTCAACAATTCAAGTCAAATATGACTGCTCTGATACCAACATGATCCAAGATATTTTCAATGTGACTTATAAAGAATAAATTAAATGAGAATAAATTAAAGTGCACCATTAAAGAAGGGAAAACTTAAAAATGAAGAGACATAAGAATCAGATCTAAACACAAAAACTCGATAACAGATTTTGTCTCTGCTAGACTACGTCTTCGAGTCATGATCTCAAATGGGTAGGCTCTTTCATTAACTCAACAAAAGAATTTGGCAAATACATAAATATACCTCATTATGAAATCAAGCTACATAAATAATGCCCAGATCATAAAAAAGACAACACCACTGAATTCGTGGCATCGAATTACCCAAAAATGATTGTCTCCATGCTCTGATCCAACCCTAGCACTCCTAGGCCCAAGAAGAATTATGTCTCGGTTTTTGTGCCCTCTACAACCTGCAAAGATGATAGCTTTGTCTCGAAATTCATGCTCGCAAGTCCATACGGTCCACGCCTATCCCCCTGTCTCTTAGCGGATTGCACATTTTAAATAATATCCATTGGCGGATGTACCAAGAAGTACTCGTCACGCATTGGTTGTGGTCGAATTCGTTAAGGCTTGGGCATCGTGGAGGTTCTGAGGTCGAATCTCACAGGACTCCATTTTGGTGTGTTGTTTGTTTAAATATATATATTACAATATATGCCCCCCGCTAAGTTTAGCGTATTCGCTATATGTACTTCCAACGACTACTAAAATTGGCATGGTCCCCCAGACTTGGTGGACCCGCCTTTATTTTTAAAACAAAATTCATTCATGAGTTAATATTCGGAATTTCTGGGATGCCACCTATCTCCCAGTGATTGGGCCATGTGGCACCCACTAATAAGTCCACTTTTCTACTGACGTCACCACCCCATCATTCTATACCTGACACATGGTGCTTCCTAGGTGGTGCCACGTGGCACTTTTCTACTGGTCCACATGGACCCTTGAAAAGCCCATTGGCGGGTGACACGTGGCAGCCTATGGTGTTTCCATGTGGCATGATGATGTGATCAGCCAGTATGATGATGTCACCCTGGCATGTCAACTGCTAACATCATGCTAACATCAGCAATACAGATGATGATGTGCCCCCCTGCTCACTGGCCATATTTGACCGCAACTTTGACCATGAATATCTTTCAAACCGTAACTTCGTTTGATGAGCCATTTGCGCCATTAGAAATCTTGTGACGCACTCTTCATGATCACGTTGTTTTGAATGAGTTTTGGGAAATTCAAATTTTTTTCCCTTTCTCTGTCTATTGGAGCCATTATGAGCATTCTGAGTTGCCTCTATGAGTTCTGAATTATTCTTAGCCTTCTATGGATACTTTTTGGATCATTTAGGGGTTTGGATTAGAAGATTGTATAACCTAGAATTATCTTCACCATTAGTGAGTGCCTCAAACCAAGCAGAAGGATTCATGAGTTCCCTATGACTTGGTTGTTTTTCATGTGCTTGACTTTAGCTCATCATCACAAAATTGAGAATCATATACTTATTGGTTCAACGATCCAGTTGATTGCTTCATTTTCTGAGACATGTGTGAGATGCATCAAAATTAAGTAGGGGATTTTCCTTCAGGTAGACCACTGCATGTTCCATCATCAACAGTTGCTTCTAGAGATATGACTCCACCTATTGTACTTTGGATACCGGGCTTAAGTACACCTTTTCCATCTTGGGTGTCGGTGGACTTCCCTCTATAGACATCAACACCTTAATTATAGGGGTTAGTCCGATGTACCATGGTACCTATCCACCTCCTCAATGGATTACCTTGGACCAAGTTGAGGGATTCATCATTTCTCTTAGACTTGGTAGGACCTCATGTGCTCAACTCTATCTCATCATCGCACCGTTGAGATTCATACATACATCCATAATCCAACCTCAAATGTAATTAATCATATTTTATTGGCTTGGTTCCGCTGGTTTCATATCCCTCAATTTAAGATCCCCTTCAATCAACTCATGTTAGATGTTTGGATCCTCATTCCTATTCAATGGGGATTCTTAGGTTGTTTCCACCCCCCTCCCCCCAGGGTGGGAGCATTATTCCTTATGTACTCAGATAAACAATATTTGTGATGTAAACATAGTTCTTTCATCTAGGAATATGTATATAAGACTAATTATGTCATTGTATTGTACTATAGCCCACTTTTTCTAGCAGCATATTGTACTTGAGACCTCATGTTGTCTCACCAATTTAGCCCCATAATGATGGGCACACCATTGTAACCATTATCATAAGTTATCTTGATGAGTATGAGTATGCATATCTCATCCCTCTTGGGATCATGTAAATTAGCACCTTGTGACTCTCTTGTTGACAGGTGGTCTTCTTCGACCTCTCCTACAACTGGTTCAACTTCCCATGACATATCTCTCTCTCTCCTCGATAGTATCATTCATCAGTAAAATAAAACTAGAATTTATTTCAATCATACATGTGCTCATAAACTCATACGTTAGGGGGAATATATTGTAATAACCCTAGGTGGAACACCAGTTGTAATGTACATATAGGTTGGAAATCCATGACACTTTGGGTCAGGGTGCCTTTGTATAAATGTTTTGAGACAAGAGTTCTTGTGTTATTAGGTCGGAGAGACTAGATTTTAAAAGGCTAGTGAGCCTATATTTGTAAAATGTAATCACACTCGATGATATTAATAAAATATATCGTTGTTGCACTAGACCAACCAAACAAAAGAGATGGGAGGGAAAACTCCACTATAAATGGAAAGGGGGCTAATCCAAAGGGGCTTAAGCCAAGGAAATATTATAATAATATTTCCTAAAGTCAAATGTCATGCAATATGATTTTATCCAAAGTTCCTAAGAGTGAGGAACATATCACCAAGTGGAGCACATGTAGTTCCTATCTTGGCAAGTGTCAAGTTAAAGGAATGAAAATATATTGTTGAGAACTTAGTGTAATTCTCATCTTTCACATTCATTCTTACCATCATTCTCTCATTTTCACGCTATCATCTACCTTCCACACCTATTCTTTGGAGTTGTTTTGAGGAGTAACTTGAGCATTGAGCTAAATATGTGGGTTTTCATGCTCATGTGTTGTTGAGGAGGCGGGTTTTCAGGCCCATGTGTTGTTGAAGAGGTGGGATGTCAAGCCCGTGAGTTGTTGAAGAAGCAGGTTGTCAGGCCTATAAGCATTTCTCTCTAGGTGAGATAATTTTTGGGAATTGTTTCCCAAGGTATAAAGTTGCAGCTACAAGGCTTTGAGACTTTGTGTATAACCTATTGTTGAAGCCTCGGAATGGAAATGGGGCAGTCGAAGGATTGTTGAGAAGATAAGGGGCACACTTCCTGGGTTGGGACATGCATGTGGGGAATGAGGGACTATAGGTTTCCTTCTTGAGTTGGCACCTGAGTCTGTGTATCTTTGGTTGTTGACATAAATTATCCTGGTTTAGGAATCATTTTCCCTAGTATAATTTCAGCCCCATCTCGGGGGTGACCTGCTGCTGAGATTTTATGAGCAGCAAAGTCTATGGTTGGGAGGAACATCTGAAGTATGCACGCAGATGGTGATTTTGCAGCAAAAGATAAGTGTATTTTGTGTATTTTATTTAATTACTGTGTGATTAAATGTATATTTCATTATGGGTTTTTCCTATATTATTATTATACATGTTTATAATTGTTATGGGATGTATAATTCACATATGTAGAGAAATTTTTATTTAAGTTAATGATATGTGAGTTGTTAATTTTGTGGGGCATTGCTCATCTTGGGGCTGGAAATTCTACAATGTGGTATCATAGTTGTATTTGACAAATTTTGATTGTAAAGGGACTCAACTAGGTGGTTGGGTAAGTTACAATGTGGTATCATAGCCACATGTTCAACACTGAGCCTATATGGTCCATAAACAGAGTGTTGGAGTGGAGTTGCATAGTTTGCATGGAAACTATTCGACATAATGATTGAAAGGGATGTCTGCAACATGTTTGTTTAAATTACTGCAGTGAACTTGGAGAAATTTCATGTGTAATTGTAGAAAAAATTCCCAGGTATTAAAAATCCCCACTTCTAATTTTAGTCTGGGAAATTTCGGGACTATAATTAGCTGAATTATGAAATTTGGAAGTTACAGTACAACCATGGTAAATTGAACAAATTGGGAAAAGCCCCAATTTATGTAGTGTAATGCATGGATAATTCGATGTGGAAGAGTCAAATTTCATGCGTAGAATCCAAATTGGCATGCCTAGCCACAGAAATATTAATTTCAGAGTTCCATGGAGGTCACAAAAATGATTTCTAATTATACATTTTTGGGAATTTTGGAGAAATTTTAAAATTGGGAAAAATTGGAAAAAATTGGGTATTTTCCCATATATGATGTCATCATGATGTGGAGGTGACGTGACAGAGATGGCGTGAAATGCCATGGTGGAAATTGTACAATGTCAATGGGGGGAATAGTAACAGGTGACGTGGGAGCTATGTGTGTAGGTGGTTTAGTTGATACCATAAACTAGTGTCGTGTGGGGGTGAATCGGTTTTGGTTTTCAACCTTCTACCATGAGACATTGTTCAGATCATGCCATGTAGAACGATAAAACCACCATTGTGACCCAAAGGTTTGTTAAAATTCAGGCATGTTTGGGGTGCAACATGGCCTTTCGGTCGTTGATCTCGCCCAATCTCAGTTGTCAAATTAGGGAGACGTACAAGTTTATGCACACCAAGGAAAAAGGTGTGGGATGGGACCCACACATCCTCATAACCAATAAAATGGTACCATATGGGACTTTGACAGTCAAGGTGGGACCCTTATCCCTTCCATGGCCAGAAATGTGCCAACTGGGAAGGTAGGTCCGTAAAAGTATGAGTATTTTATTGGATTTTAAGGCCCGCGTAACAGGAAAAAGATAGAAAGAAGTAAGAGAAGGTTGATGAGGTAGTTCAAGAGGATGAAAGGGCATCATATCGAGGTTTTAAGTGGACCTAGAACATCAGAACAGTCTCCATGTCAGCAAAACTCAGTTAATTTTCTCAGAAAATTGTAGTGTTTTGTAGGTCATGAACTTGCACACCATTTTTGAAGGCCTAAACGACGTTTTCAGGTACTCAAAAACCACGAGAACAGATACACCAAAGGAAATTTTGTCTTTTTATCTCAAATAAAAGATCTTGGAGCGAGCTTTCTAATGGTGTAAATGGCTCGTCAAACGGAGCTAGTATGAGGAAATTACAGGCCAAACAATGCGAGGTAAAGGTTTGGGTATCAGTTCACTCTAGAGGCCATAACTTCCTACTTAGATGTCAGATTGGGGCGTAGGAGAAGTAAATAGAAATATATTGAACCATATAAGATATTCATAGAGTTTAATTAAGTTTCTAGGTATGTGGAAGTGCACAGGAGGACGTATAAGACACCTGTAGCATTTAACTTGGCTAAAAATATAAATGGGCCTTAAACTTCAGTAGGATATATCTAGTATCTTGAAGCTCAGATTAAAGTGAAACTTGGTCAGATTGTTAAAAACCTAGTCATGAAGAAACCCAATTGATTTCATGTCAAAATCCCAAAGGAGGTAGCGTATGGATGCAAGAACAAGGATTAAATTACACCTAGATTAAAAAGTGTATAAAAGGAGTAAGTGGGTAATACTCAAAAGACCATAACTTTATGCTCATAACTCATAATTGAAAAATAAATAAGTCATTGGAAAGGTCATGGAGAGAGGAGTGAAAATATGCACCCAGAAATGTGAATGGAGCAGTATAATTCACAAGCAATTAGAAAGAATAATTCTAGTGTATTTAAAAAGGTAGAATGGTGCAAAATATTTAAAGATTTGTTAAATTGTTAGTCTAACAAATCCTATTTCCATCACATTTAGCAGAGTTAAAAGAAAATAGATCAAAACGTGATTAGAGTAAAGATAAGATATATGGAAGATGTGTAGATAACCTACATCCATGAATATGAGGTTAGAGGGTTGTATGTCAACATGGGTAATGCAGGGACAAAATCAAATGGTCATGGAGAAGGGAAAGAAGAAAGAATGAACTTGGTGGAGACCATCAAGATCCTACAAAAATATGTCCAAAGTTATAAGTCTTATAAAGAGAGGCTAATGAAATACAAAGAGAATCAAGATGGCTTCAATATAAATTTTCTATATATCTTGGATAGAATAGAAAAGAAAATGGACAATGATACATAATCAAGAAAGACAAAGAGTCACAAGTCTCATGATAAAATAAGAGAAGAAAGAAGTGTTGATAGGAATTATCATCACTCACCAAAACATTCAACTAGGAGAGTAAATAGTAGTTCAAGTCCATCTCCTTTTATAAAACTTAAGAGGAGGTCTGGGGTGGAAGAGCTATAAGGAGAGATGAATACGATTAAGCGTCCTACCTTTTATGGTGAGCATAAGAAGGATGAGGATGAAGAGACTTGAATTTTAGGGATGAGGATGAAGAGACTTGAATTTTAGGGATGAGGATGCAGAGACTTGGACCAATTTGTGTGATTGCAACACATTGATGAGAAGAATATTACTTGGAGGGAGTTCAAGAGATATTTTTGAAAGAAATACTTAACCAAACGGTATTATGATAGGAAGATGAAGGATTTATTTGAACTCCAGCTTGGGAGTATGACCATATATGAGTATGAGAAAATATTCTTGAGCTCCTAGAATATGTTTCATTCATCAAGGATTAGCAGGTTAAGATTTAGAGGTACCTAAGTGGGATGCCACCATTTATCAGTGACAAGATACAATATGATTATCCCAGTACATTGGATGAAACAATAAGGAGAGACAAATGTCTCTATGATCAACATAGAGGAATTCCTACTTAAAAAAAGGCTTGGGAAGACAAGAAGAAAGGAAATATGGAGTAAAGGAAGAAGGGGACCAAGCCACCATTCTTCAGAAATAATTATCAGGGATACAAATATTCCAAGGAGCCCAGAATGACAGAGACACTAGGGCTAAGACTAAGGAAACTATTGGCTTTTTATAAAATTAGTTAGCATTAGATTTACCATAGAAATTTACATATTCTTTTAACATTCAACAATCATATATTGAAATATCAACAATCATAAGAAGACACAAATATTTATCCTAGGGAACCCTTCTTCATAAGGGGATAAAACGCAACAAACGTTTCTTTAGAGAGAATATCCTTGCCAATACAATATAACCATGAGAAAGCTATATCCACTAGAGAAAACCGACAAAGAATAATCCCAACAATATGTACTTATATTCAAAATAGATAACCCAACAATAAAGCTACAACAAACCCTAGCTAGAGCACTAGAGTAGCTAGCCTCCATTAGTGCACCACCAAGACAACAAAGATAAACCCTAGCAAGGGTTATGATGAAACCCTATCCAACCTATTCCCTTCTTCCTTCCTTCTTAACTAGACTGTTGTTGTTACAACAAATGTTTCCTCACTCCATGCAACTTGTTTGAATGGCCTTCCATTTCCCTCTGCAAACTTGAAGTCCCCTTTTTGTTCACTCTAGAGCCAAAAATGCACATTTTTATACATATATGTTCCCTATCAATTATACAACAAGAGTATACATAGGTTTCTCCACTACATCCCATGTACACTAGGTTTGGTGCTCAAAAATTAAAAATTATGTCGGGTTCTCATGCCATGTCACAAGATCCATGATCCTTGACCTTCCATATACTAGAAACGATATGACACAGCCCTTCGGTTCCATTTGGAGGATATAAATTGAGCCATATCCAAGCCTTGAAGAAAATTTGACAATTCAACTTTGAGAGCAAAGGCACTCTGGAAAACTTTCACTTCATATGGAGTGTGCATCCCTTTGTCCTTGAAAGTATGAACTTCTTCTGTTCATCCCCCAAGCTCTTCCTTATTTTTGATGGAGAGCCTCATTGAATCCTATATATGAGATTTCCTTTGTGGAGGATTTAAGTGGTGGAGGCCCATCTAGAGGGACTTATTTTCTTGGTTCTGATATGTGTCGTTACAAAAGTTTGTCACCTATGTACTTCTACTGATTATTTTAATAGAAATACTCTTTTCGTGTCCAATTGATATCTTGCAAATATTTGAATTACTATTCCATGGGTGTATTTGTCATGTATGTTAATAGATTATGCTAATTTATATGTTGACATCATATATTATCACCATATGCTTGTGTATGTTAGTTTTTGAGGACAAGTTGCAGGTACAAAGCTTTGGGTCACATACTCAACGATGGTCTTCTTCGAACGTTCGGATGAGGTAGGCACTTAGCCTTGACTTGTTAGCATTTCATTTATATAGCATACTTGGGATTAGATTTATTTATGGGTGTCATTCCATGTGTTGTGGTTTACCCCTAGACATAGAGAGATTTTCCTCGTAATAGTTGCAACTGCTACTCTCCACTAAACTTGCACTATGGATGAGTGAATGTGTGTGAAAAATGAGGAAGGTGACACCTTTATTCATACTGGACTGGGCAGGTGTATTTTCCAAATAGGTTCCTCTTCCAGTAGGGTCGAATTGTCTTCTGGAAATTATATTTTCACTTTGTCTTTTTCTTGTGGGGCCGAATTTACTTCTTGAGCACTATATTTCTTCTTTATTGTTTTTTCTGTGGGGTCGACTTCTCTTATAGGATATTCTAATTTATTTTGGGGATTCTTTGAACTGTTTAATGGTTTCCTTTAACTTCTTGACATCCTCATCTCTAAGAAAAGTTGCCCCGGAGCTGAATACCTCCCTCTTCTACCAAAAACATCAACACTCCCTCTTATCTAGGGAGGTATTATCCATGATGTTCTCCTCTAGTCCTCATAGCCCCGCAGGCTATTGCATGGTCCTCGGACCATGCCATGGTCATGTAGACCATGCTATTGGTAGAATCTCCATAGTCACACATGGATACAACCAATCTGGACCTTCTCAAGCTCTTCTAGGGGATCTGACCCACTAGAGGACACTAGGGCTACAACCTCATAGTGTGGCATCATCATCCATATGTCAAGGGATAGAACCACAAGACATCCACAAGGGATAAAACCTCATCTGGTCTCACACAGGCTACAACTACCATGTGATACTATCATCATCATCGCATCACATAGGCTACTACCATATGGACAATTCCTCAAAGGCTGCAACCACAAGGGACAATGGGCTACAACCCATAATATCCCACTCACATGGGATACAACCTAAGGGTCATTGGGAACCAACCAAATATAGTTATATCCCAACCACATGGGATAAAACCCAAGGTTCGTTGGGCACCAACCTAATAAATTTATATCCTAACCACATGGGATACAACCCAAGGGTCATTGGGCACCAACCCAGTATAGTTATATCCCAACCACATGGGTTACAATCTAAGGGTCGTTGGGCACCAACCCAGTACAACTTATCAGCCCATTGATGAGTTTCATACTCAACTCATTCCATCAAGGAGTATCATCACAAGTCAACCCAGCTCAGTCTATCGAGGAGTACGACCTAGAGAATGTCTCATGAAGCTACAAACATCAACACTTCCTCTTAACGAGAGGGGAATACTCTATCACTCCAAGTTTATCAAGGAAGTACTTGAACTTTGACTTGGAAAGGAGCTTGGTGAGAGAATCTACAATCCGCTCATTTGTAAGAAGGTACTGCACTAGTACTGCTTTCATCAACACCATGTCTCGAATGTACTGATACTTGATCTCAACATGTTTCGATCTATCATGAGATACTTGATTCTTTGAGAGCTTCACACAACTCTGGTTATCAAAATGAATCACGATGGGTTCCAAAATCCTCCTAAACAATCCTACAAGGAGCTTCTGAAGCCACACCGCTTCGCACATTTCCATACACATTGGAATATATTTGTCTTTTGTGGTTCTCAAAGCCACAAAAGTTTATTTCCTGCTACACCAGGAAACCATGGCAGACCCCAAACTGAAGCAACACTCGGAGGTGATCTTCCTTTCTATTGCACTCCCTTCCCAATCAGAATCAGCATATCCTTGCAATCTCATGTCAACAATGGAAGCATATCTCAGTCCATATCCAACTATGCCTCACAAGTATCTCAACACATGCGTCATAACTACCCAATGCATTTGTTTCGGCTGAATCATGAACTAGCTAAGTGCACTCACTACATAGAAATTATTTGGTCTGGTGTTAACCAGATACATCAATGATACAATCAACCACCTATACATAGTTGGATCAATCAAGTCTAAATCAAAATAAGACTCATTCAACTTATTTAGATTTGACACCATCGATGTATCCATGGACTTACAGTCCAACATCCCAAATCTCCTCAAAATCTCAACTGTATACTTCCCCTAACTCAGGAAGATCTCATCAATTCTATGCCATACCTCTAGTCCCAAGAAATAGTGCATCATGCCAAGATCCTTCACTTCAAACTCAGAGGCCAACTCATATTTTCACCAAGCAATGAGGCTCTCTGCTCCGGTGAGAAATAAACCATCAATGTGCAAAATCAAAATCATGGATTCACCATTAACAACCTCATAGTACAGGTTGGCATAAGAAACACTCTTTCTAAAGACCAAACTCATTAGGTATGCATCAATCCTCTCATACCAAGCTCAAGTTGCCTGTTTGAGTCCATAAAGGGCCTTCTTCAACCTGCACACATGGGATTCCTTCCCGTGAATCACAAAACCATATGATTGCTCAATGTACACCTCTTCCTCAATATATTTGTTGAGTAAGGCTATTTTCACATCCATCTAATGTAGTCTCCAACCCATGGCTAAATCAAAGTAAATGATCATCCGAATGGAGGTGTACCGAGCAACCGTAGAAAATGACTCCTCATAGTATATTCCCTCTACCTAAGAGAATCCTCTAGCCACAAATATCACTTTGTTCTTCTCGATGCTCCCATCAGCTACATGTTGATCTTATAGATCCACTTGGAAGTCACCACAGACTTACCCTCAGATCTTGGAACAATATCCCACACATCATTCTTCATGATGCACTGATACTCCTCTGTCATGGCATCTCTCCATACATGATGAATAGATACCTCCTCATAACAGGAAGGCTCAGAATCAATTATGTGTCTCATCACTACAACATATCTCGAGAATCTCTGAGGTATCTTACTCTCTTTGAAATTATCGCAAGGAGTTGCATGTCCCTCTGCCTCCTACAATGTATGACAAGCCCATGCACGCCTTTTTTGGCCTACTGCAATATCTCTAGGAACATCAACAGGATCTACATGATCAACTAGATCAACATGCTCAATTATCTAAATAGGCTCAACTGGATCCCTTTGAACTGTTGAAGGGTGAGGGGGAGAAGACACCATCTCCTCCCGCTTGTCATTGTCAATCTCTATGTGATATCCTCTAGATCTCTTGAAGGATACCTCTTCCTCATGGTATGTCTTATCAATTCCATATAACTACATGCTTTCTCCTTTAGTACATGAATGAATATTTTCATGAAAAAAACTCCTTGTTTGGTTAGACTGGTTCATGTCTCAAACTAGAGACTATCTAATATGTTTCCTTCTGCAACCATCACTATAACTCCCTCTCAGAGCTATTACTGGTGACCTGGCTCCATGGTAACCTTGATGGAATTTACAAGATAACCTTCCTGGGACAAACAACAAAACAAGAATATCTCCTAGAGGGGATATCAAATTGGCTTGCAAACAAGTGCATCTATAGTATTAAGTGATTAGCATAAATATCATAAATTCAATAGATCAAAAGGAAACTAGATGTTCTTAATATCACAATAATGTCATAATATATACACCGTTAGAGGCATATTAGTTTAAACACTCAAACATGGAGTCTTAACCTTTTAAGGGAGGATGCACTGCTTTTTTTAGTGCACCGAATCTGAGATCCCATTGGATATACATATTTTTGTTTGGACAAAGGTCCCTTGTACATCCTCTGCAAACAAATTCATGTTTTTCTAGATAATATAACTTGAAAAACATATACAAGTGCATACCTAGAAGTTCATAGAACCATCCATCTTGTCTTCTAATATCAAGTTTTTCACAACTGGAAACTCGCAACTGCAACTAGAGACTGGCAACTGCAATTGTAACTGGCAACTACAACTGCAATTGTAACTATAACTGACAACTGCAACTATAACTAGAAACTACAACTGCAACGAGAAATTTCAACTTTCACCAAATTGTAATCTAATACCACCAAGAGGTGCGCTAGGGTAGGGTGCTATGATCTAGGGAAACATTAATCTCAACGTGATCCAATAGGTTTCTCAATGAGCTTGAAGGGTTTTAGGTCTTGAGAAACATAAAATTGCAGCAATGTGGTAAATCTCACGATCTTCCTTTGAGTGATTATATTATTCTGAAGGTAACCAGCTCTGAAACCATGTTGGATTTTTATAAAATCGGTTAGCATTATATTTACCATAGAAATTTACATCTTCTTTTAAAATTCAACAATCATATACTGAAAGATAAACAAGCACAAGAAGACACAAATATTTATCTTGGGAAACCCTTCTTTAGTATGGAAGAAAACCCAACAACTTCTTCTTGGGAAGAAAACCCAACAAAATTTTCTTTAGAGACAATATCCTTGCCAATACAATATAAGCATGAGCAATCTCTATTTACTAGAGCAAACCAACAAAGAAGAATCCCAAAAAATGTACTTATATTCACAAGAGATAAACCAACAATATAGTTGCAACAAACCCTAGCCAGAGCACTAGAGTAGCTGGCCTCCACCAACGCACCACCAAGACAACAATGATAAACCCTAGTGAGGGTTATGATGAAACCCTAGCCAACCTGCGCCCTTCTTCCTTCGTCCTTCATTGGACTACTGCAACTGTTGCTCTCCACTAAACTTGCGCTATGGATGAGTGAATATGTGTGACAAATGAGGAAGGTGTCACCTTTATTTATACTAGTCTAGGTAGTTGTCTTTTCTGAACAAGTGTCTCTTCAAGTAGGGCCGACTTGTCTTCTGGAAATTATATTTTCACTTTGTATTTTTCTTGTGGGGCCTATTATAGTGCAAGTTCAAGGTTTGGAAAATCCCGAACCAACCACAAAGAAAGGTCTACAACTTGGGAATACTACACCCAATTTCACCTCAACGTAGGTCCCACACTTCAAGGGTGACTAGGTCACTCTAGGGAGGCGATCCCGGTGACCCTAGGGGGATTGATACATAGATGGGGAAAAATGGAAGTGAATCCCCTAGATGTCAATTCTAAGTGAAATGAAAGGTGGGAAGAGATGCATTGTATGTCAAGTAATTGTTTCCCCACAGGTATAGTACTTCTCTAGATGATTGTACCTACCCACGACACAAGGAAATCCAACTTGCAATGATATATGTTAGTATGGATCAGAAATTTAAGTTGTCTGTCCCTAATTTGCAACAATAGATGACAGTTTATATCAGCAAATAAAACATATAAATAAACATACAAAGATCTAAACTACTTAAGTAAATCAACATTAAGATTAGCAATGAATATAGGATGAAAAATGTCACTTAAGAAGCAATATAAGATGGTTGTTGTAAACATGTATTTTCTGTAGAAAATTTCAGCCTTATGGTTGTAGCATTCAATGGAATGTGGCAGAAAAATCAATCATGGAAAAGTTCCAATAACTAGCCCAAAAGGCGTGCCCTAGTTACTAGAGTAAGTGAGGAATATTTAGGAGCTAATCTAGGGTTAGTTTAGAAGTTATGGCTAGTAGTTTATCTAGGTTATATCAGCCCTAATGGCTATAGGTTAGGGGTTGTAACAGAAATCAAAGTAATGTGAGAGAGGTGGCTCCCTAGTAGGGTAAGACTCCTCTCAATGAGGCATATCAACTTCAATCAAGAAACCTTTCAAAAGAACAAAAATTGTGTTTCCCAAAGAAATGATTTTATATATCCAATGCAAAAAAAGAATGACTAGTTCCTTTACTATTGGGTTAATGGAGTCAAATAAACAAATAGCTATAGAAGCTACGTCCTTGGGGGTGCAATCCCTTTTACTTCCCAAGGCAAGTTTCTCTATCTAGGGTTTAAGGTAAGAGGGTGTGTGCCCTTATACTTCTCTTAGAAAACCCTTGTATAATCAATGAGATGAAGCCTAAAATGATGAAGACTATGGTGAGGTGTATTCCCTTATACTTCCCACCTATCTCCTAGCATAACAATACTTGAATTGAAAAAATGATAGCATAATAGTAAAAGACCATACCAAGATCAAGATAATCCACCAAAAGGGCTATAAAAACATCATCCAAGCCTATTTCCTCACTCCTACATCAACCATTCATCAATATAGCCATAAACAAGTGCACAAGAGATAAAAAAGCCAAGTGTAGTGAAAATTTCAGACCAAGTGCTCTCACAATGAGGGAGAGTTGTGTATAAAAAGAGATCTTATGATATCTTATTTATACAAATGTCACCAAGGTGACTTGTCCACAAATTAAGAAGTAAAACACAAGATTGTGGGTCAGCAACCCTAACCTTCCCCCCTTTTACAAAGTAATTCATTTAAAATTCACTTTTGCAAATAAGAAAACCCTAATTTTAGAAGGATGTCTCCTCTTTATGAGACGTTTTTCCACTTTGGGGAAGTCGTTGGTGTTGGAGAAGCATGGGTAGGCCTCCAAAGGCCACATTTCAAGCATCTAAGAACTCACATCATGGTAGAGGCCCTCTTCTCCTCAAAAATTCCATGTGTCAAATGAGTGGCACCTCACCACCATGCCCTAGCCCCCCAAGCATGACATCAAGCTAAAAAATAGGATGTTTTTCCCCTCCTGGGAAAATCATTTGGAAAGTGAGGGTTGGGCTATGTTATCCAAGTCATCATCAAATCCTTCCAAGTCCGATCTCTTTCATCCGGCATGTGAGCCCCTCGCATCCAACTTGTGGGCTTGTATCCCTATGGAAGCCCAAGCTAGGCTTGTTCTCCCAAAATTGTCCACCAACTAGGTCCTGCAAAGACAAATGAGAACGCCTTCCAAGGATCTCAAGTCATAACATCATGATAAGTGAATCCAATCAAATAAATAAGTCATGTAAGCATGTGCATCAAAGATGACTATATCAAACAATTAATTGCTCCAAGACACTATGCGACTTGTCAAGCTTGAATATGGGAGGGTTGATGAGATGCCCTATTGGGTAGATCTTTCCCTAAGTCAAGGGAAACTTCCAAGAGATCTCTCTCTAAGCCATGTAAGGTGGATGAAGTGGTTGGGTTCAAGGCTCATTGGGTATAGGGATCATGGCATACAAGGGGTCTTAGTGTCTCATTCATGGGTGCCTTTGTAGAGGGTGTGTGGTACCTTCGTCTACAAGTCATTTTTTCCAAGCTCATCAACTATGTTTTATCTTTCTTTCTTTATATTTTCTTTCAATATAACATAAGGAAAGGTTGAAGTTCATTGTCCTGGCGTGGTGACCAGATGATGGCAATGTCACCCACAAACACCAAGTGTAAATGAGAAGGTTGGCTCGTGATGAGACCCCCTTTCTCTCATACATGCAACTGAGAGCCATTGCCCTGGTTTGGTGACCAGAGGATGACAATGTCATACCACTAGATATTCAGGGATGTGATAAGTCGTCTCGTGATGAGACCTCCTATCCTTCAACTAACCTTTTAAGCATTTATTTTTATATTGTGGGTCGTTTTACTCAAATATGAGTGTTTTATTGCTTTCTTGGGTGATCCATGGGCGAAGAATCTAGAAGGTTTAAACCAGGATTTTATCTTTTACCCAACATCAACTCCTATGGGCCTTCAGCCCCTTCTTCCCATAGAATGAGGGACACCCCCTTCTTGGGTCAATACAACCTAAAATTCTAAGAGATAAGGAAATGGAGGGGAATAATTATGGAAAGTGGTAAGGTCGGGAATAGTACAATGGCTCATTAAGGGAGTTTCTAGTCGCAAACCCATCCCCAAGGAAAACCACTTACTATGGCACAATTTCAACCACCAAGGTGAAGCATGGAAAAAGGCATAATGTACAAGCATATAGCATGAAATGTAGAGAAATATAAGATACAACATAATCAACTGGCTTAAATATTAAAGTGTTTCTCACCATAATACTGACTTGCACCTCATGGACCAAGGCCCACTGCCTTCCGAAAGCTAGTTGGTGTGGTGGCTTCCATATACAAACCTGTGACCATATGTGGTGGTGAGTGGGTTTTCCATCTGTGAAAAAGGGTATTGTTGGTCATGCAGTCACTCAGAACTCCATATCTACAACTTGAGGGCCTCAAGACATGATCTCCTTAGTTATCCACAAAATGGGGATAGGATATGACTCCTACTTGGGACATGTGCTCGTCGTAGAGTGCATGAGAATCGAAACATCTCCTGGTAGACATGTGCCTGCAAGGAAACATCAAATTTTCAAGTGCAGGATGGCCTACTCATCCTTGTTCTCATATGATAAAACCAACTAAGCTAGAAAAATAATTTTTTGACATTTTTTGAAAAAAAATTAAACTAAGCATGAAATGAATATGCAAGTAGAGTAAAATGAAAATGAAATTCATATAAACTAATATGAGCAATCAATATGAAAATGCAGGGAATCAAAATGAATTACCTACTTACCTCGGGCCTTGGGGCCTTGAAGATCATGTGTTGGATGATGTCAGGTGAAGTCATACAACCAGTGCAACCATTTGATCATCTCATCAAAGTATGTCCCCAAGTGCTTAATCATATAATACAACAAAGATAAGTCAAGGACATAATAATCATGAGTATGAACACACATATAATCAATCATGAAATAAAACTCATGAATATGGGTAGGAGGGAGGAAATCCTGTTGGAAAGAGAAACCAAATCCTATTGGAAAGAGAAACCATTAGCTCGATCATCGTTTCTGAAAGTGTAGCCACAAGACTGATCAATCCATCTTTGAAGGGGGATATTATACATAGACAACTACTCATATTCATCTTCGGTTAGAATATCATTGCTCCCTAAAGAATGAGAAAGGACAAGAGATCCAAATGAAACCCTACGATTTCCCAAACAAGAGAAAACAGGTTAAGGCATAGCCTTAGAGAAAAACTCCTCCGTTGGACTCAGGAAACGTCTCTTATTTGTATGCAAATCCCTGCCAAAGTCTCAACATGAAAGCACTTAAGTTTGGTAGTATGGACCTCATATTGCTTTGGGCAGGCCACAACCTAGTGTCTATCAAAATCTGAGTATGGTAGTTTAAAATCATATTGAAAATGTTGTGTCGGGTCATCCTCGAATGGATGGAACAAATATGTAACCATATCATCAAGTTGGCACATATATGGACCATATGGATGTAAAAATAAATCCTCTGAAGAAATTGTTTATGTATCCTTTATCTGAGATGTGCCTTCAATGTCATAGATAGGATCTCCGTAAAAAATGAAACAACCCAAATCCCATATGCATCTCCCAATCTGTATGAAATCATCAATGTGATCATCAACTATATCCGGAGGTTGTTCCATGATTTCATCTGCATCATAGAATCTTATTACTTCTTCACAAGATTGGATAACTTCATCTTCTTTTAAAGGACAGTAGAGGACAATGTCTCGTTCAAACCTTCTGCAAGAGAAACTTCATCGAGATCCTTTTGGCAGTTTTCTTCATTTCCACAATCATGGAACAAAGAATCATCAAATTTCTCAAAATGATTATAACTCACCATGTTCTCTTCTTGATGTGCAATAGGAGAAGTGGTATGGATGTCGTCATCAAGTGGAAGAGAAGATACTTCATATTCATCCTATGTCTCATCTGGATCTTCTTCAAGATTTTCTTCATATATGGTCTCATCATCGATCAGAAAACCTTCTCAGCAAAGAGTGTGTTTGAGCTCTCGGAAATCATCTTGCAAACTTTGAGTAGCTGGCCGATATTTCCTGAGAAATTTTTCAATGATCTTTGTAGAAGAAGGGATACTCTTTGTATCACATGAGTGTGCAAGCCAATCCTTTTGAATTGATTCAATTAAAGAAATAAAATTTTCATCAGCACATCTTCATGTCGCACATTTAATCTCGATGCATACTTCATATAATTCACGACATGGGTGACTGCTAGAGCTGGATCACCGTCAAATTTGGGAAACTTGCTCTCCATTCTATTGGACAATGATTTCGATATCCAAGGACATTCTGAACATCAAGAGAAGGGTACACATTATGGAATTCCCATGGTAAGTCACCTGAGGCCATTGTTCCATCACTTAGGGTAATACCTCAATGAAGTCACTAGATGAGCTCAAGGCTCATCAAGGGAAGAAAGGGGAAAAGGGGAAAAGTGGGTTTGTGGAAGGTGGAGTCACCAAATGAACTTCAAGTTTATCTCATCAAGGAAAAGGGAAAAGGAACGTCCCTTAGGTGGATTCTCCAAGAAAGCTAAGGGAAAGGATTTGGGATATCTTACCATAGTGTCATTAGGGTACGAACATGATTCAAAATATTCCCCGACAACAATGCCAAAATTTTACAGCGCAAGTTGTAGGTTGGGAAAATACCAACCCAACCATAAAACAAGTGCTACAACTTGGGAATCCTACACACAATGTCACCTCGATGTAGGTCTCGCACTTCAAGGGTGACTAGGTCACTCTAGGGAGGCGATATCAGTGGCCCTAGGGGGATTGAGACGAAGGTGGAAAGAAATGGAATTGAATCCCCTAGAGGTAAAGTCTAAGTTGAATGAAAGGTGGGAAGATATTCCTTGTAAGTCAAGTAATTGTTTCCCCACAGGTATAGTACTTCTCCGGATGATTGTACATGCCCGAGACACAAGGAAATCAAACTTGCAATGATATATGTTAGTATGGATCAGCATGACAAGATTTTTGTCCCTAATTTGAAACAATATATGACAGTTTATATCAGCAAATAAAACATATAAATCATCATACAAAGATCTAAACTAGTTAAGTAAATCAACAATAAGATTAGCAATGGATATAGGCTGAAAAATGGCACTTAAGAAGAAAGAGAAAATGGTTGTTGTAAACATGTATTTTCTGCCGACAATTGCAGCCTTGTGGCTGTAGAATTCAATGGCATGCAGAAGAAAAATAAACCATTAAAAAGTGCCAACAAATATCCCAAAAGGTGCGCCCTATTTAGTAGAGTAAGTGAGGAAAATTTAGGAGCTAGTCTAGGATTAGTTTAGGAGTTATGGCTAGTAGTTTATATAGGTTAGATTAGCCCTAATGGATGTAGGTTAGGGTTTGTAAAATAAATCAAAGTAATTGGAGAGAGGGGACGCCTTACTAGGGGAAGACTCCTCTCAATGAGGAAAATCAACTTCAAGCAAGAAACCTTTCAAAAGATAAAAAAAATTGTGTTTCCCAAGGCAATGATTTTATATATCCAATGAAAAAACGTATGACTAGTGGATTTACTATTGGGTTAATGGAGTCAAATAAACAAAGAGCTAGATAAGCTACCTCCTTTGGGGCATAATCCCTTTTACTTCCCAAGGCAAGTTTCTCTAGCTAGGGTTTAAGCTGAGAAGGTGTATGCCCTTATACTTCTCTTAACATACCCTTGTATAATCAATGAGATGAAGCATAAAATGATGAATAATATGGTGGGGGTGTATTCCCTTATACTTCCCACCTATCTCCTAGTATAACAATACTTGACTTGAAAAAATGATATAATAATAGTAAAAGACCATACCAAGATCAAGAGAAATGCCAAGATAATCCACCATAAAAGCTAGAAAAACATCATCCAAGGCTACTGCCTCACTCCTCCATCAACCATTCATCAATATATCCATAAACAAGTTCACAAGAGATAAAAAGATCCAAGTGTAGAGAATATTTAGACCAATTCCTCTCACAATGAGGGGGAGTTATGTATAAAATGAGATCTTATGATCTCTTATTTATACAAATGTCACCAATGTGACTTTTCCACAAATTAAGGGGTAAAACACAAGATTATGGGTCAACAACCCTAATCTTTCCCCATTTTACAAAGTAATTAATTTAAAATTCAATTTTTCACATAAGAAAGCCCTAATTGTAGAAGGGCGTCTCCCCTTTAGGGGACATTTTTCCACTTTGAGGAAGTCATTGGTGTTGGAGAAGCACGCGTAGGCCTTCAAAGGCCATATGTCAAGTATCTAACCACTCCCATAATGTTGAAGACCCTCTTATCCTAAAAAATTCCATGTTTCATATGAGTGTCACCTCACCACCATGCCCTAGCCCCCTAAGCATGATGTCAAGCTAAAAAATAGGACATTTTTCCCCTCCCGGGAAAATTGTTTCGCAAGTGAGGTTTGGGCTATGTCGTCCAAGTCATCATCAAGGCCTTCCAAGTATTATCTCTCTCATCTGACATGCAGGACCCTGGTGTCCAATCTGTGGGCTTGTATCCCTATGGAATCCCAAGCTAGGCTTATTCTCCCAAAATTGTCCACCAACTAGGTCTTGCAAAGAAAAATGAGCACGCCCTCCAAGGATATCAATTCATAACATCATATATTATATTGCGGGTCCCCTTTACTCAAAGATGAGTGTTTTATTGCTTTCTTGGGTGATCCCTGGGTTAAGCATCTAGAAGGTTTAAACAAGGATTTTATATTTTACCCAACATCAAATCATCTGGGCCTTCAACCCCTTCTTCCCATAGAATAAGGGAAAACCCATTCTTGGGTCAATACACCCTAAAATACCAAGAGATAAGGAAATGGAGGGGAATAATGATGGAAATTGGTATGGTCGGGAACAATATTATGGCTCATTATGGGAGTTCCTAATAGAAAACCCATCCCCAAGGAAAACCACTTACTAGGGAACAATGTCAACCACCAAGGTAAATCATGGAAAAAGGCATAATGTCCAAGCATATATCATGAAATATAGAGAAATCTAAGATACAACATAATCAAATGGCTTAAATATTGAAATGATGTCCACCATAATATTGACTTGTACCGCATGGAGCAAGACCCACTGCCTTCCAAAATCCAACTGGTGTGGTGGATGCCATATGCAAACCTGTGACCATCTATGGCGGTGAGTGAGTTCTCCATCTGTGCAAAAAGGTAATGTTGGTCATGTAGTCTCTCAACACTCCATATCTGCAACCCGAGTGCCTCGAGACATGCTCTCATTAGTTATCCACAAAATGGGGATAACAGGGCCGACTTTACTTATGAAGCATTATATTTCTTCTTTATTATCTTTTTGTGCGGCTAACTTCTCTTATGCGATCTTATAATTTCTTTCGGGGATTATTTGAACTATTTAATGGTTTCCTTTGACTTCTTGACATCTTCCTCTCTAAGAAAAGTTGTCCCAGAAGTGACTATCTCCTGTTGCTACCAAAAACATCAACAACAACAACCAGTCAAATGTTGAGGTTGTGAGGGAGATCGCATGTACCGAGATTTCCCTCATAGAGGTGAAAAAGTGATAATTTTTCACAATGTACAGTAGGTTGATACAGTGGAGGACATGGGAAAAAATGTACCAAGGATCTATGTATCCTTGAATAACAAGCAAGTTGAAATTCAGTCCCACATGATTGAAGTAGAATGTAAGATTAATGATCAACCCATTGTTATTTTAATTGATTTAGGAGATAGTCATATTTATTTAGATCCTAATATGGTGGAAATATTTCATTTGCCAAGAAGAAGGCTTGGGAAATCTTGGTTGGTACAGTTAGCTATAAGAGCTAAAAAAATAATTATTGACATGGTTAAGGAATGTCCTGTTGACATGAATGGACTAAGCACAAGAGCATATTTGAATATCATACCTTTGAGCTTCTGAGATTTCCTAATTGGTATGGATTGGTTGGAAAAGAATCATGTTGTCCTAGATTGTTATAACAAGTCATTTACTTTCTTGGATGAGGAAGGGAACTTGAGAACAATTCAGGGTATTCCAAGAGAAGTAATTATTAGAGAGGTTTTATCCCTGCAGCTGGATAAGAGATTTAGAAAAGGATTCCAAATATTTGTAGCACATATGGAAGAGAAACCGAATGATAAAGTGTCGAATATTGAAGACTATGCAGTCCTAAAAGAGTTTGAGGATGTCTTTAGAGTGATACTAGGTTTTCCACCAAAGAGAGATATACATTTCTCCATTAATTTGGTTCCTGGAGCATCCCTAGTATCCAAGACTCCTTATAGGATGAGTACACCAGAACTAAAGGAATTGCAAATGCAACTTGAAGATATTTTGAAAAATGGGTATATACACCCAAGTGTGTCACCTTGGGGTGCCCCAGTGGTGTTTGTGAAGAAAAAGGATGGAACCTTGAGGATTTTCATGGACTTCGGGTAGCTAAATAAGGTGGCTATGAAGAACAAGTATCATTTTCCAAGGATATATTGATCTCAAATCATGTTATCATCAAGTGATAATTAAGGAAGAAGATATTAGTAAGACAACCTTCAGAACGAGGTATGACCATTATGAATTTACAGTGGTGTCTTTTGGGTTGTCAAATGCACCAGTTGTCTTCATGTGTTTAATGAATAGAATTTCCATAGATTACTTAGATAATTTTGTCATTATATTTTTTGATGACATACTTATTTACTCTAAATATGAAGAAGAGCATGAGAAGCACTTGGATGTGGTGATACAAGTGTTGAGGGAGCATCAATTGTATGCAAACTTGAGAAAGTGTTCATTCTACCAGAGGAAAATCCATTGCTTAGGCCATATCATTTCAAAGGAAGGGATAACAGTGGATCCAAAAAACATAAAATCCATTGAATAATGGCCAGTACCAAGGAATGTCTCTGAAGTGAGATCTTTCATGGGAATTGTAGGGTACTATAGAAGGTCTATTGAGGAATTTTCAAATATTGTACACCCAATCACTTCTTTGTAAAATAAGGGTGTGAGATTTGAGTGGAATATTGATTGTGAAAGAATCTTTCAAAACCTGAAGAGATTGTTGAAAAGTACACCAATCTTGAATATTGTTGATCCACATGAAAATTTTGTTGTGTGTATTGATGCATGCAAACAAGGGCTTGGTGGAGTCCTTAGTCAAAATGGGCATCTAATATGTTACGATTCAAGAAACTTAAAATAGCATGAAAGGCACTATGTTACTCATGACTTAGAGATGACAACCATAATACATGCCTTAAATATGTGGAGGCATTATCTCATGGGAAAACGATTCGAGTTGAGGACAGACCATAGTGGTCTGAAATATTTGTTTGGACAACCAATTTTGAATGTTAGACAAACCAGGTGGTTGGAATTACTGAGTGAGTATGACTTTGATATAAAGCACATCAAAGGTAAATAAAATAAGGTGGTTGATGCACTCAATAAGAGGGTGCATGAGATGCATGATACAACCATTATCATGTATAAATCTGATTTAAAGGACAAAATTTTACAGGCTGCAAAATCAGATCAACATTATATGGAAAAAAAAAGAGTTATTACAACAAGCTAAATTGTAGCAACAAATTAAGGATTATGGGTTGATAGAGGACGGGATCCTCATGTACAGGGAAGGTTTTATATTCCTAACTTTTAGGAGTTGAAAATTATGGTATTAAAAGAAATGCATAATGTGCCTTATGTAGGGCACCTGAGCTACCAAAAAAATATTGTAGCAGTCAACAACCAAAAATATTGGCCACATATGAAGAAAGAGGTGGTTGATCATATAGCTAGATGTTTGGAATGTCAAAAATTCAAGGATGAGGACAGACATCCAACTAGTTTTCTACAACCATTTCCCATTCCTGAGTGAAAACGGGAAATGGTGACAATTGATTTTATCACTAATCTTCCTAGAACAACCAAGCAACATGATTCCATCATGGTGGTGGTGGATAAGCTTATTAAGGATTCTCACTTTATTCTAATAAATCTCATTCACAAGGCAGCCAACATTGTTGATATTTATATGAGAGAAATTGCTAGGCTACATGATGTACCTAAGACAATTGTGTCTGACAGAGATCCCAAATTTACATCAAATTTTTGGAAGGGATTATTCAAAGGATTTGGGACAAATCTAACTTTAGCATAACCTATCATCCAGAGTCTATTGGGAAAAAAAAAGAGTCAATAAGATGATTGAATATATTCTAATGATGTATGTGATGGATAAACCATCAAAATGGGAAGATTATCTACACTTGGTGGAGTTTTCTTATAATAATGGGTATCAAACATCTTTAAAGATGAGCCAATTTGAGGCACTTTATGACAGAAAATGAAACACACCAGTGAGTTTGGATAACCTAGTAGACAAAACAGTGATCATACAAGAATTTCTCAGGGAAATGAAGGAACATATGGTGAAGATTAAGAAAAAATTCAAAGATACTCAAGACAGGAAGAAAATTTATGCAGATAAGAGCAGCACTCACAAAGAGTTGGATGTGGGTGACCATGTGTTCTTGAAAGTGAAGGCCAAGAGGAGTTCCTTGAAGTTGGGGAATTTTTCAAAGCTGGCAGCACATTATTGTGGGACATTTGAAATCCTGGAAAGTATTGGTCATGTTGCATATAAGATTGCACTACCTGCATCCATGTGAATTCATAATGTATTCCATGTATCTTTGCTTAAAAAGTATGTACCTGATGCTAATAATGTAATTGATTGGAATGTGATTCAGGTGGAGAAAGAGGGAGACTTCCCAGTATAGTTGGTGTGCATATTGGATCAAAAGGTCAAGCAACTCTAGAATTGAGTCGTAGGGCTAGTAAGGGTCCAATGGACCTAGTACGGCCCTGAGGATGCAACTTAGGAGCACGAAGATGTTATGCGGGAAGATTACCCACATATTTTTTATGACTTTTGAAGCTTTTGATTGTACATGTGTATATAATGCACTGAGGACAATGCATAAATAAGGGGGAGGGGAATCTAATACCCCTAGGCCGAACCATAGTTGTAATGTACATATAGGTTGGTGATCCATGATACTTAGGACCAGGGTGCCTTTGTATATATGTTTTGAGTCCATAGTGCCTATGTGATTACACCGAAGATCCTAGATTCCAAAAGGCCAACGATCCTATCGTTGTAAAATGTAATCACACTAGATGATATTAATATAATACTTCTTGATTGTGCTAGACCATCCAGACAAAAGAGATTGGGGGGGGACTCCACTAGAAAGGGAAATGGGGCTAAGAGTCTAGGAAAGGGGGCTAAGACAAGAGGGCTTAAGCCAAGGAAATATTATAATAATATTTCCTAAAGTCAAATGTCATGGGATATGATTTTATCCTAAGTTCCTAAGAGTGAGGAACATATCACCAAATGGAGCAAATGTAGTTCCTATCTTGACAAGTGTCAAGTTAAAGGAATGAAATATATATTGTTGAGAAATTAGTGTAATTCTCATATTTCCGATTCATTTTTACCATCATTCTCTCATGTTCGTGCTGTCATCTACCTTCCATACATGTACTTTGGAGTTGTTTTGAGGAGTAACCTAAGAATTGATATGAAGATGTGGATTTGCAGGCCCATGTGTTGTTGAGGTGGGTTGTCAGGACCATGTGTTGTAGAAGAGTCGAGTTGTCAAGCCCATGTGTTGTTGAAGAGGCGGGTTGTCAGGTGAGTTGCGGAAGAAGTGGGTTGTCAAGATCATAAGTATTTCTCTCCAGATGAGATAATTGTTTGGAATTGTTTCCCAAGGTGTCGAGTTGCAACTACAGGGATCGGAGACTTCATGTCTGATCTATTGTTGAAGCCTTGGAAGGGAAGTAGGGAAGCCGAAGGATTTTTTAGTAGAGAAGGGGAACACTTCCTGGGGTGGTGCAAACTTGTGGGGAATGATGGACTGTAAGTTCTCTTCTTGAGTTGGCACCTAAGTGTGTGTATTTTGGTTGTTGATGAACCTTAGCCTGGCTTAGGAATCCTTTTCCCTAGTGGAGGTTTAGACCCATCTTGGGGGTGAAATGTTGCTGAGATTTCATGAGCAACAAAGTCTATGGATGGGAGGAGCATTTGAGTTCTACACGCAGCTGGTGAGTTTGCAGCAAAATATAAATGTCTTCTTTGCATTTTATTTAATTACTGTGTGATTAAATGTATATTTTGTTATGGGTTTTTCCTGTATTATTATTATGCATTTTTATACTTTTTATGGGATGTATAATTATGTGCATATGTAGAGAAATTTTTATTTAAGTTAATGATATTAGAGTTGGTAATTTCATAGGGAATTGCCCATCTTGGGGCTGGGAATGCTACAATGTGGTATCGGAGTTGTATTTGACAAGTTTTTATTGTAACGGGGATTATACAATGTGGTAATGAGACTTAGTTAGGTGGTTGGGTACGTTACATATATTATCACATTAAAATGGAACACTCATACCAAAACGTTATGTGCACTAAGATACTCCAACAATAGTGTGGGTACCATGACATGTCCCCACTAATTTAGTTATAGGAACCCCTTTCCTATAGTTAAATTCACTCAAAAGGACATAAAACCCACTTTTACATGACAAATCCCCTTAAATAGCTTTAAGAACCCTCGTTCATAAAGTTAATTTCGTTGAAAACCAATAAAAATCCAATTTCTTGCAATAATCCACTTAATTAACCTTAGAAACCCCCTTTCTAAAGTTAATCTTAATTAATTAAGTCATAAACCCTTTTTATGAATTTCCCTCCTAATTATAATTTCAAAAAAACAAAAATATGAGAAAATCTCATATTTTATTTATAAAACGAGGGGTCTCACCCCATTTCATTCAATTCCCTCATTTTTCACTCTCCCTTTCTCTCTTCCTCTCATCACTCTCATTGTGGATTTTTCCCTAGTTTTTCCCTTTTTCCATTGAAACCCTAGTTTTTGAAGGAGCACACTACTATTTCAACAATCTATAGCTAGAGGAGGAGGAGAGAAACTACAACTACACACTCATAGAAGAAAAGAACCCTCCAATAGATAGGCTACTAGAAGATCCACAATCTCAAGAGCCATCTACAAATGATATTGTAAAGTCTTACATTTGGGCAAAGAATGTTTTACATATTCTTTGATTTTATTGTCGTTCCTGTGTATTTTCTTCATTTCATATATTTTATTATGAAGAATAAAATGAATCTTAGGGTAAATTTATTTATGGAAATCTAGGTTTTTTAGTTTTCTAACCCCATTTATCTATAATCTTGTAGCAACCACAAGATCTGCAAATTTGCTAACCCTTGTTGGAAATTTGCACCAACATCGATTTTCTTGTAAAGCTCATGGTGGGTGAGTGTTTCCCTTATATGAGCTTTTGAGGTTGTGATTTTTCTAAGGTAATAGTCATGAAGTAGTCGAGGGACCTCATAATTGAACTATGAAATGTTGACCTCTTCCTTGGCACACCGAGGATTATCTTCCATGGAGGTTGATTTGATCGTTCCCATGGCATGTTGGAATTTCACCACCAGGGGAAACCCTATGGCCTAGTATTACACAATGATGTCAATCCAGATGGACAAATTCCTTAGACCCATAACATTTTAGGAATTGTTCAATGCCCTATTACACTATGGAAGTTTGTCTTTATTTTAACAATGTTGATTTTCTTCTTTATCCTAGTCAAACTAAAAAAACTACTTATAATCTTTTAAATTAGGATTAATCACTTCCTTATAATATATATGAATTTTCCATCATTTATTAATTTTTGATTAATTTTTTTTTTGTAAAATTGTCTGACCACCCTATTTTAAAAAAATAAAAATAACCATACACCAAAATAATATGTATTTAAACTTTATTGCGATGGAAAATAAAACTAATGATTATATCTGTGTTTTTGTCTTTGTAAACGTAATTATGGCAATGAACAACATGGAGGACTCATAAATATGGATGTAACTGTAGAATTTTAATCACAAGCCAAAATCCAGTTGTGAAAAAAAACTTCACTAGAAAAATTACAAGAAAAAAAGAGAAGAGAGAATGAAATAACACTCAAAAAGATAATATAGTTGAAGGAACAATTTGAATTTCACTTGTATATTAATTCTTGGCACGAGTACAATATATAGACTCTTTGGGGGGGAAAAAACAGCATGCATAAGGTTGGGTTTCTTTGAACATGTACTAGTTAGATTTAGTCGATTCTTAACTATTCAATACCATGGAACAATACCAAGAGTCACTAAGTTGTAAATGATAAGTTTAATTACATTAATTTTAAAGGTAATTCACACTTCCTATGAAGCTGATTTATCCACATCCAATGCGCATTAGTTCCCCAGTCAATGCCACATATTGTAGACCTGTTATATAGCAGTGCTAAGAATAGGAAAACCCCTATTTTTTAGGAATGGTTAAAAATGGATGTCCCTTGAAAATTGGAATGTTGTGAATGTACTCCAACACCCCCATTAATCACAACCTTGAAGTAGGCATGATGTATGAGTCCTAAAAATTTCAACCATATTGGGTACTCATGTACAAACATATAACTAAAACAAAGGTGAGGTAAAGTGGGAAAACCAAGTGGAAAGAACACCCCCCCCCCCTAAAAATGGAATGCTAACAAAGGAAATGTTAACATGATTAGTTGTTATGCAGTTGTATCCTTCACCCCAAGGAGACCCCGCAAGGATGAAAATTTCTCCTCGATGAAGGTTTTCATTAAGATGTAGATGTCTGTATAGATTTAGTTAAGTGAATGCACCAATGAGAATCCCTTAACTATCCACTTTCTCCGATTGGAAGAAATAGGATCAAAATCCCATGAGTGATTCTCAATGAGGGAATTGTATATCTTCCCAATAATGTTTCCCTCCAACCTTTGCATAGGATTGAGGATCAAATGCAAGAAAAATATAGAAATGATTGGGTAATGATGGCTTAGTAGCTGTGAGAGAATGTGTAACACCCTCAAAATGAGATCTTGTTCTCCTTGGATTGTTAGGTTCTCCCACTAGATCTTCGACGACTTGTTGGGTATGTTTTTCCCACTCTGGTCTAAGATATGGATCAATAATAACATGCTCATGAACCTCTCACTACTACATATGACCAAATTTGCCACGGTTTTTCGTTGCTATTGCCACACATATCCGTCACACTTTCCATGAAAGAAAAGGCTATTTTTCATGGAACTTTTTTCGTCACTATATCCATGAACCAGGTATTCGAGGAAACAAAGACAACATAAGAATGTTGTTAAGACCTAAATAGTGGCTCATTACCCATTAATTGGGGAATATTATATTAGTAATGTTATTTTATTTATGTCATCTTTAGGCCATTAGTTGTAATTATACCTCCTAGTCTCCTATATATACCAAGGAGACATTTTCATTTTGAATCATCTTGTAATTGCACATTTATGTGGGAATAAGGAGGTTTCCCCCTCAAAGAGGCTTATTATCTTAATTTATCTCTTTTTCAAGGCGTTGAGTACTCATTCTAAGGTTTTTCTATGCTATATTGATATTTGGTTCTTAACATATGGTATCAGAGCTCAAGGTCTTAGGGTTTCGCTGCTACATCTGAGACAACTTGTAATTTTCTCTATAACATTTTTTATACAACGTTTCAGAAGGAAATTCTTGGAGGGTATTTAGTAGACGGATCAAGGTACATTGGGTTAAAATTTCAGCTCCTGAGGCCTTATACTTTCGGAGATACAACCTGTGCAATATAGGGTTTTGGAATCTTCCTGAACTGAGTCATTGGGAAATTTTCGCTATACAATTTTTTCTGTAACGTTTCAGACCCTAAAATCTGGAGGATATTCACAAAAATTAGTAAGGTATCTTTGGTAAAACGTTCCACTTATGGGTCATCATACATTTGTAGATACACCTTGTGGAAGATAGGGTATCTGACTATTCCTATTGACTAGTCTCAAGAAGGTGTTCCAGGTAAAACAATCATAACTTCTTCCTAGAGTATCCAAATTGAGTGATACTAGTTTCATTGGATAGTGGAAAGTCTGTAGTATTTCTGGCATGCGTTTCAGAATTCTATATCAATTTTTTTTTGTGAAGCACGCTATACAGGTGAGATCTCATGAAAAGGACAAAAATCAGCAAGTTGTGGGGAAGCTACCATAAATTCCACTTGGCACATCCAATTTTGATCAGACTTGTGGAATTGCAGAGAAGAAATATCAGAGAACTACAAAAAATAAATTTTCATATCCAGAAGGACCAGAACCTTCGAGATAAAGTAGAAGAAATATTGTCTAGCATAACCACCTCAAAATCAAGGTTCAAAAGTGATACTTGGCCAACATGCCACCCAAAAAGGGAAATGCTACACCAAATAATCCTCCAGAAAATCCTACTTGGACTCTTGATGAAAGTGAAGAAATGCATAGGGACATAAATGATTTACAAAAGAAGATAGTAACAAAAGATGAACTACAAGAGATGGAAACTAAGTTGGAGGCAAAGATGGATGGTTTCATGGAAGGATTGAAAAAATTTGTAATAGAGAGGACACCTGAAAGTGCAAATGTATCCATTAAATTCATGATGAGGACACAAGGAAGGTGAATCAAGAATGGAGAAATTCTAACTTTGGGTTGAAGACCAACCACGTTCCTAAGATCGATACAAGGAAGTTTGATGGCAAGGACCCTATCACTCAGATGGAGCAATTCTTTGATCTACATAATGTGCCACATACACAAAAGGTATGAATTGCTTCTTTATATTTAGAACCCAATCAATTTTTATGGTATATATGGTTGTGTTCTTTCAAATCACTCGTCACTTGGACAATTTTCACAGAAGAAATGATAGCACACTATGAGGATACAAGGAGCAATACCTTCTTTAGCCAATTGATAAATCTCAAGAAAAAGGGTTCAGTTATAGACCAGATTGAGAACTTCCAAAGATTAAATATAAAGGTAACAAATATTCCATATGAGCACTTGATTGATGTATTCATAGGAACTTTAAGAGATAACATTCAACATGAGGTTCGCCTTTGGGAACCCAAATCATTGGAGAATGCATTTAGGGTGGCAAGAAATGTAGAAAGTAAAAATATGGCTATGGCTACTAGAAGGACCAATCCTAACATCTATAGAGAGAATAATGCTCCTTCTTCTAAAACACCTCAACCTACAAGTTTGACACCTAAACAATTGGAGGAAAGAAAAGCAAAGGGTTTATGCTTTAATTGTGACAGTAAGTACAGTAAGGGACATAAGTGTGGTGAGAAGAAATTATTTTACATGGACCATGAAGAGGAAGATGAACAAGAACCATCTCAAGATGAAAACGTAGAATCAATTTCATCTGAAGAGTTGACTCCCACGATATCATGTAATGCATTGGCTAGAATTAGCACTCCTCAAACCATCAAGATTGAAGGATATATCAAAACGAAAAAGGTAATAGTCCTAATTGATTCTGGCAGTACTCATAATTTCATTCACTATAAATTAGCCAAAGATCTCAATTGCGTTGTATATCCAGCACCAAAGTTTCAAGTAATGATTGCAGATGGAGGAACTATCAATTGCTCAGGAAAATGAAATAAGATTAATCTTACTATGGGGGAATATGTAATGAATAGTCCAATGATTTCTATACCCATGGGTGGTGCT
>ML808349.1:197414-211890 GCA_009831015.1 Picea engelmannii | reverse complement strand
GATCATGATAGTCTTAAATACTTCTTGGAACAAAGACTATCTTCAGAAGAACAACAAAAATGGGTAACCAAGATATTGGGTTATGATTTTGAAATCGTCTATAAAAAAAGGGAAGCAAAATGTTGTGGCAGATGCACTCTCAATGAAGGATGAAGATGTTGAGGCCTTTCTCTGTGCTATCTCGATCATCCAACCCGATTGGATAATAGAAGCAAGGGATGAATGGAATAATGATGCAAATGTGTGGACTCTCATTCAAAGGCTGCAACAGGATTCTAGTACATAAGATACATTTACATGGGAAAATGATTCACTATGGTACAAATATCGCTTATATTTATGTAAGAAATCCCAACTCAAACAAAATGTACTATTGGAATTGCACACCTCTCCAGTAGGAGGGCACTCAGGATTTTTAAAAACCTACCATAGGGTCAAGAGGGAATTTTTTTGGGATGGCCTTAAAAATGATGTTCAAAGGTTTGTGGAAGAATGTTTGGTTTACCAACAAAATAAGGTGGAAACAATTAATACCCCGGGTCTTTTACAACCATTAGCCATCCCAAGTCAGTGTTGGGAAGAGTTTTCAATGAATTTCATCACAGGCTTACCGAAGTCTAAAGTAAAGAGTGTCATCATGGTGATTGTTGATAGACTGACCAAGTATGCACATGTTTGTGCACTCTCACATCCCTTCAAAGCTAGTACAGTTGACACCGCATTCATGGAGACAGTTCAAAAGCTACATGGCATCCCAAAGATTATTGTATGTGACAGAGATCCCATCTTCACTGGACATTTTTGGACAGAATTATTTTCTTGTTTGGGTACTCAATTGGCTCATAGCTCATCCTATCATCCTCAATTTGATGGACAAACTGAGATAGTGAAAAAAAATTTGGAAGGCTACCTTCATTTCTTTGTCTCTGATAAACAAACACAACGGTTCAAATGGTTACCCTTGGCAGAATGGTGGTATAACACTTCCTTTCATACAACAACAAAAATGACACCATTTATGGAACTCTATGGATACCACCCTCCTTCCATCACTTCTTCTCTAAAATAAAAATATAAGGTTCAAGAAGTGGAAGATCACATTGAGCATCAACAACAAGTTCTCCAAATATTAAAGGACAACCTGACCATGGCACAGAATCATATTAAACAACAAGCAGATCAACATCGTAGTCAAAGAAGTTTTGAAGTAGGGGATTGGGTGTTTTTAAGATTACAACCATACAAACAGATGTCCCTCAAGCAAGCCAAGAAGGATAATAAATTATCACCAAAGTACTATGGCCCTTATAAGGTGTTGCAAAAGATTGGTACTATGGCATACAAATTAGAGTTGCCTGCATCTTCACGAGTACACCCAGTTTTCCATGTTTCATGCTTAAACAAGGTTATAGGTGACAAGATCCCAATTCAAACTATATTGCCAGAACATGACAAGGAAGGAAAAATCATATCGTAGCCTAAAGCCATCACTGACACAAGAATTCGCCAACTAAGGAATAGATCCATTTCAGAGTATCTCATTAAATGGAGGAAACTACTGGATGAAGATTCCACTTGGGAAGATGAGTCTTTTATACACAAGAATCCAGAGTTACTCAAGAGTTAGGGATGAAAAAACCGTGCCAAAATAAAAAAAATCACCAACAGTGTACGACTCAGATGCCATACGTGTGACGAAAAAGCATGGAAAGGTACGACGAAAAATCGTGGCAATAGCGAAAAAAACTCTTGCCAGTGTAAAAAATCACCAACAACTTACGACGCAACTGCCATATGTGTGACGAAAAATCATGGAAAGATGCGACGAACTTTCCTCGCTATTGCCACGAAAATCCTTAGTAGAGTAGAAACTCATTTTTGGCTTGCAACGAACTTTTGTCACTATTGCCAGGAAAATCCTTGGCAGAGTAAAAACTCATGTTTGGCTTGCGATGAACTTTCATCGCTATTTCCATGCCTCCTGTAGGTTTTTTAAAAACAAAATCTACATGAGAATCTACATGAATAGTTGTAAATAGTTGTAGAGAAGAAATTTTTCAAGAAAATTCTCAAGTAAATTTTCAAGCAAATATTCAAGCAAATCTACATGAATAGTTGGAAATATTTGTAGAGAAGCAATATTATCATTTTTTTCATAGCTAAGAATTGGGTGGACTGGTAATAATTTGTTAAATATCTCATTGTATGACCATAATTTGACCCCAAGTGATTCAAGTTTGGTTAAAAGTCTTTGTTGAATGTTATGCTTTGGGATTCATTGTGGAATGTGATCAATCTTTGACCAAAGTACTAGAATATTTCAAGCAAGGACCACACATACTATTTATTGAGTAAATGCATGTGCGGTTGAAGATGGTCATGGTGGAACAAGATATTATCCCAAGCCTCATTTAGATGGAAGTGTAACCCCAACATGTGAGGTGAAAGGACTTGATGGAGGATTTGGAAGCCAAGTTGCTTGAAATATTGACAATGGTGGATGCAAAGAATGTTGAAAATGAACAACAAACACGACATTAAAATTTCACAAAGATGAAGTATGATAAATAAAGTATTGTTGATTAAAAGAGATTAAATAGAAGATCAAATAAACTATAAGAGAGTATTACCAGTGCTTCCAAGATGTAATGAGCCAATTATTCAAGATCGAGGAAATCTAGGATAAGGAGTGGATTATCGATGGCTTGTTACCTTAGCATTGTTATAATAAAAAATAATTACGTGAAAAAAAATATTATAATTTTCAATGTGTCTTGAGTCCATTAAGAGACTCGTTGAATCATCCATTCTAGGGTTGTCCCGGGGATTGGATAAATTTTAATACAAGTTAATATCATTTTCTGAGAAAATTTAAGAGCCAGAAAAAGTAATGTACAATAGTAGGGAGGAAGTATGGTGTACAATCTATAATATAGAAGGTCATATTTTCCCCATGGTTCCAAGATATACTATTGTTGTGGCTAACCCATTTGTAGGGAAGCTCGACGTTGGGATTCGTGAGATATTCTAAAACAATAGGTATGATATCCACCATTTCTTATTGCTATAAAAATTTAGTAATATTGTAGCATTGTGAATTGAAACTTATCTTAGGTAAACATTAACGATACAAAGGATTTTTGTGAAATATCTACACTAATGGAAAGGTTTGAGAAGAACTTGTCCACAATGGATTTGACCATGGGAGTGGATGGGGGACATAATTATAATTAGGGTGATAGAGCTCTATAGAATTAAGTGAATCATATCCCACCATGATTTTATAATTATAATGAAGTGGGTTATATTGAAAGGAATTAGTTATATCCTCACCATCCTTGATGTGGGTACTACCAAAAGACAATACATAATACACATGATTGTGTACAATTGATTAATAAATGGGAGGAACAATACATGAGATAGAGTGGTGATAATATGGTGAATTGTGAGCTTTATATCCATGGTGAAAATATAGTAGGTTGTGCCTACATTGGGATCAATATCGTCAACTAGTTTGGATCCAATTCTAGCACAAACATGAGAGATGCAAATCAAAGACCCATATATCAAGCTTTATAGTGAGCACCAAGGTTTGATGTACTATGAAAGAAAGGTTAGTTTAAATATGTAATTAATGTGATGCAGGAAGCTATTCATGCTAGAAACATAGTTACTATGAATGCAAGAAATAGAAAACCTTCCATAATTTGGCCACTAAGCCAATGCATGATTCTACTAGTGTATATAGTGGAAGATGAAGTCAAAGAATTTTTGAAAAGTTTTCTATAGATAAGAGACAATAATAAATCCACAACAAAGTTAAGGTCCTTGGGCCAATTTTAAAGTCACGAATAGAGACAAAAGATAGGCCCTTAAACCATGTCCAGTGAACAAGGTATGGAAAATAATTTATCTTAAATGCATTGATTGAATGATACGAAGTGTGAGAAGTTATGCTCAACTTCAGGTTGGATGTTAACATCCTACTGAAGTAATCATTGGAACACATGGGATGAACAAATTAGGTCTACTTGTCGATCTAGTGGTATTTTGTGAACCAATTACACATTTTCCCCATTGTCGAATTGGCGTAGATGGAATTTTATCTCGATTGTGTGAATATTTATGCTTACTTTGAGTTCATCGACATAGTAGATGACAAATATCCATACATAGTATTGTAATGGATTTATTGGGAATTTGATAATGATTTCATTTGATAAGAAGGGTTATTGGACGGTATATCCATTGGATCTAATGTAGGGAAATACATTTGTTAAATAGATAGAAGAAATATTGGATGAAGGTGTTTTTCGATAATCTCACCATAGGATAGTGGGAAGAGTACATTAATCCAACTACTAGTGGAAAGTTGAGTTGGAGAATAGTATTCTCCTATGTCATTTATTCCAAAGTGTCCATTACTTTTGGGGCCCCTAGGGAGTATGAGAATTAATTGACACAAATATGCACACTACCAAATTCCATTAAGTGGATTCATGTAGATATTAAAGATCCACTGGTGTTTAATGGCACAACTAATGCCACAAAGTTTATGGAACACATAACTTAACACATCATGTTTGAATAGAGGGTATAAACATTGGATATCACTTTAGTATATATCCGTGAATGATTGTGGGAATTTCATTATGAACTTTGGACTCACGAGAAAATATAGTAGGACTAGAAACCTACTAGATATAAGGTTTGTGTTGATCCATGTTCCAATCCATCAATCTTGATAAGGACAAGATATTGATATGATCCAAAAGACTTTGAAAGTCCAAGTCATAGGGACTATGAGGGGATATATATAAGAGTAGTGTAACTTAGTGGAATGTATAGGGCTATAAGGGATCGAACTGTAGACCTTCTCGGTAGAACAGATCAAAGTTCTTATTATCAAAATAATTTGAATTGTTCCAAGAACCCAACATCCATTTTATCGCATTGGGCTCTTTCATTAAAGGATATTGTTTGCTAATGAACTAGTAAATTCATTTCATCTCCTAGTGGTGCAGACCCCCGACCCTCGGGCCAAGATCCGCACAGGATCTTCTCTAAACCACGATAAGAGTTAAGAAAAACCCTTGATTAAGACCGTGAAGGATTTTTGGGTCTCGCGAGTTCGGTGCCTTCAACCCAATGTCACCACTCTCTGAAACAACCGAGATGCGAAGCTCCAAATGGGTGTAAGGGATAAGCCCCCTCTCTTCATCCCCTTGGAAAATTGACCATGACCAAGGCCTTAGAGAAAGCTCCTTTCGTGGCTCACGATCTCACGAGTTGGAGATTCGAAGACTCTCTACTCCTCTTGCTCCAAACCTCTGATACCCGAGATGTGATATGGGTATGGCTCCTCCTCGTTAGCACCTTTACAAGTGACCACCGACTAGATCTTAACTCTAGCACCTCTTTCAACTTGCGACTTCACGAATTGGAGTGTTGAATGCTCATGCTCCTCCCTTGTGAATCCCTGAAACACGATAAGTCAACAGAGTGTTGACTCCTCCATAGTGACACGTGTACTCCACCTGTCACCCACTTTGACCTTTTTTTGCGCGTTGTATGTTTGTGCCCCCTATCAACCACGTGGTCTCCTCTTACGGGATGTACCACATGTCTATACGATCCCTCGACGCTCGGCACTTCGCGACTTTCGCGATCTAAATGAAATGTTTCAAAACCTTCGAACCCTTGAAATGTGATACCATGCGGGGTTCGGTCCAACGGTTCTCTCATGGTCAAGATCCAATGGCTTGGATCATTTTCCTTGCACTTAGTGACTCGGGACTTGGAGCGACCAAGAATTTGGCCTGTCCTCCAAACTCACGAACCCTGAATTCCCGAAATGATCCAATGGCATGGGGTAAGTTGTAATCCATGACTCATGTTGACCCTCGACTCCTGGGTGATGGGTTTCTCTGGCCTCTAACCACCTTGCAACTCCTGCAAATCCTACGGTCCTCGCGATCTCGTGAGTTCTCCACGAAGAATTCAGACTATTCGTCTTTGTCTTGACAACCTTTGACTCTGAACTTTGGCAAAGGCACCTAGACCTTCTCCTTTCTTGATTTCGATCCAACTTTTTCTTCGCTTGGCCTCTGCGACCTTCAATCTTTCCTTGGAAAATTCTAGGCTTCAAGCCTTCATTGTGCACGAATCTTGAAAACTTAATGATAACTCATGGTTATCATTCGAGAGAATCTCTGTGCACTCAATGCAATAGAGAATTCTTCAACTCCTCTGCGAGTCTGAAGAAATCTTTCCCTCTTCTCCCAACCCGTGCACACTTTGCATGGCTTTGTGCTCTGCTAGCACTCTTTTCTATAAAGAAACAATTGGATCCTTCCTAAGAGTTTTGAGATGAAATCCAGAACCTGGTCAATGCACTCCTTGCGGACCCTCCACTACACTCTTTGCAGGAGTTCTCAGAAAGAGAAACAATTGGAACTCATTCTCCCTTTGTCCAAAACTCAAACATTCACCATAGAATTCTAGAGCATTCACACAAACATAACATTAAAACAAAATGCATACAGAGAACATAAATAGCTTGCAACATACCATTTAACAGGTGATTCTAATAACCATCACACACACATAGATTTGGAATCAAATCTTTCTTCTATTAATTCCAGTGCTCCTGTACATGGCAAATAACAACTAAAATGCATAAAAATCAAGGATGATTTTAAGGATGGAAATTTATTTTAAATTGTAGAAACCTTGGCGAATCTAACTAATCCTTCATATTCCAACTATAAATGTTTGGCGATATTTTTGTAGAAATATTCAAATTTCTAAGGATTTAATATAGTTTTTATTAAATTTTGGCGATTTTTAAGGTAAAATAGTTTTATCTTATAAAATTTGGGCGAATCATTTTTAAAATAGCGAATCTCATTTTTGGAAAAACCATGGAAAATTAGCCCATGAGCGAAATTTAGCCCCTAAAATCATCCATGATAAAAATCCTCTATGCTTCTATTCTCCTCTGTAGCTCTACAACTTACGAATTCTGAAAACAAAATGATACAAAGATACAAGGGTGAGGGTGTCTACCCTCCATTTTCCCTCCTAAGCTTCTAAAACTGTCTAATCTATCATTTAAATCCACCTACTTGCATTAAACATACATAAATGCCTAGTACATCCGTGGATAGGAACATACGCTCCAAATCAGTTTAGATCTTCAATACATAAATTCTAATGCACTTTACTCCTTATCATTACATTAATGTTTCATATTTTTAAAATTCAAAACATTTTCACAAAAATATGTTCAAATGAAATCTGTGCATCCAGTTGTCTCCTCTCGCTAGGCGCGTGATTGTTGGCTTTATGTTATGCTCTTGCATCATACTCCCTTGCTTGAAAATTTTCATGAACTCCTGTTCATGAGATCTTGCACAGTCTTTCCATGCCTTTGAATTTTTGCTTCATCCTCCCAGCTGGCATCTTCAACTGGATGTCCTTTCCACTTGACCAAGTATTCAAAATACTCCTTCCTCCTAGTCTTTTTGCTAATCATTTTGTCAATTATGCTTTCCATTTGTGGCTTTTCAGCTACAGGCATTTGTTTTTTCCATTGAATCTTTTCCTGTTCATCTTCTACTCCTGCTTCTTCATCTCTGTAAGGGTACAAATCCGTAACATTGAATATCGGTGAGATTCCGACCCCATCTGGTAGTTCAATCTCATATGCGTTTGCCCCAAATTTCCTTGTGACCTTGCACGGTATGATCTTTTTCATCTTGAGCTTATTATGCGTTCCCCTTGGGAACCTTTCCTTCCTCAAATGTGCAAGAATCAAATTGCCAACTTCAAATTGAAGTTCTCGCCTGTGTTTATTTTCTCTATGCTTGTACTCTTGACTTGAATTCTGCAACTACTCCTTAATTCTGCTGTGAAGCTCCTTCATTCCTTCTGCAAAGTCCTCTGCACTAGCACTCCTGAATTCAACTTGTTCTGAATCTTTCAATTCAGAAACTCCCCTTGGCTGCATTCCATATACAATCTGGAATGGACTGTGCCCTGTGCTTCTGTTAAATGAGTCGTTGTAAGAAAATTCTTCCTGTGGAAGAATATGATCCCATTGACTGTGGTGTTCAGTCACTAGGATCCTTAGCAAATCTCCCAAGCTCCTATTCACGACCTCTGTCTATCCATCCTTCTGAGGATGATATGCTGAGATAAAAGAAAAATGTGTCCCCAACTTCTTCCATAAGGTCCTCCAGAAATGTCCCATGAACTTGGTGTATCGATCATAAACGATACTTCTTGGCAAGCCATGAAGTCTAACGACTTCCTTGAAAAACAGGTTCGCAATATGAGTTGTGTCACTGGTTTTCTGGCATGGTATGAATGTGCCATATTTGAAAATATGTCTACCACTAAAAAGATTGAATCATATCCCCTCTGTGTCCTTGGCAGTCCCAATATGAAATCCATGCTCACAGCATCCCACGACCTTTCGGGTATGGGTAAGGGCTGGTATAACCCTACGTTCTGCCTTTTTCCCTTCGTGTGCTAAAACATTATGCACCTGTCTACAAACTTCTTCACATCCATTCTCATCCCTGGCCAATAATACGATCCATTCAACTTCAAGAATGTTTTATCATGACCAAAGTGTCCAGCCAATCCTCCACTGTGTTTTTCCTTCAACAAATTCTCCCTCATGGAGCATTTCGGAATACATAGTTGATTGCCTTTGAACAATAGTCCATCCTGGATCATATACTCGGTCCATTGGCTTCTTTCCCTGAGAATTGGATTCTGAGATGCCTCATATGCTTCTCTAAAATTTGGATCATCCCTATACGTTTCTTTGAGGTTATCAAAACCCAAAGTCTTGACTCTGAATTCCTGCAATAGAAAAGATTTCCTGCTCAAAGCATCAACCACTTTGTTAGCAGTTTCGGAAATATGTTTAATCAAAAAAGTAAAATTTTGCACATATTCAACCCATTTAGCATGTTTTTGGTTCAACTTCTCCTGTCGAGTCACGAATTGCAAAGTGTGATTGTCGTTGTAAAAAATGAACTCTTTTGGAACCAAATAATGTCTCCATTTCTTCAGCGCTTGTATGATCGCATAAAACTCCTTGTCATACGTTGAGTATATGATCTTTGCTTCATTCAGTTTCTCACTGAAATATGCGATCGACCTGTTATCTTGGCTCAAGACCATTCCAATTGCAAACCCACTCGCGCCACAACTGACCTGGAATGTTTTGCTGAAATATGGTAACACCAAAATTGGTTGCTCAGTGATCTTCTTCTTCAGCAGGTTGAAACTCTTTTCTTCTTCATCTATCCAGTGAAAAGATTTATGTCACTTCTTCACCGTATCCATCATTGGTGCACTGATTCCACTAAAGTTTCAGATGAATTTCCTATAGAAGCTAGCCAATCCATGGAAGCTTCGAACTTCGAAAATAGTCTTCGACGATGGCCAATCTCTAATCACTTGTATCTCCTCATGATCCATTTTCAATTCATTTGCAGAGATAAAAAAACCCAAATTGAGTTATGTCCTCATGAAAGACGATTTCTTCATATTGATCAGCAATTTCTCTTGCTACAATCTCTTCATCACGGCAGCTAAATGTTTGAAGTGCTCCGCATTAGTTTTACTAAAAATTAGTATATCATCCAGATATACAATCATAAATTTTCCAATGAAATCCTTCAGGAATTCATTCATCAACCTCATAAAGGTGCTTGGCGCATTCATCAAGCCAAATGGCATGACAAGACATTTGTACAAACCTTTGTTTGTTTTGAATGTCATTTTCCATTCATCACCCTCCCTCATCCTGATTTGGTGATAGCCACTTTTCAAATCAATATTCGAAAAATATTTGGCTCCGCTCAAGAAATCCATCAAGTCATCCATCCTTGGCAATGGAAACCTATATTTGATGGTAATATTATTAATTTCCCTTGAGTCTATACACATCCTCTAGCCTCCATATTTCTTTGGGCTGAGCACTATTGGAACAGTGCATGGGCTCAAGCTCTCCCAAATTAATCCTTTGTCCATTAAGTCCTGGAACTGTCTTTGAACTTCCTCATTCCCTTGCAGTGTCAACCTGTACGTTGTTGTGTTTGGCAAGCTAGCTCCAAGTATAAGATCAATATGATGGCTTATACTCCTGATAGGTGGAAATGAACAGGGTAGTTCGTCCACTACTATGTCAGCGAACTCTTCCAACAAACCCTGGATTTCTTCCGACAAATCATCTATTCTAGTGTTGTTCAAAACAATTTTGGGTTTCCTAACCACAATGAATTGCGTTCTTCTTTCTTCTTAACTTCCTTAAGAATTTCCTTCCCACTGATGAGAAGTACTGTATTGCTCATCTCTGGTTTCACTTATTTATCCTTAATCGACAGCAACATGTGCATCCTACCATTTTTTTCTAGAGTGTATGTGTTCTTCCTCCCATCATGCACCACATTTATGTCATATTGCCATGGTCTACCCAGCAATAGATGACAGACATCCATTGGAATGACATCACACAAAATCTCATCTTTATATCCTCCTATTTTTAATTCAACTAAACATTGTTTAGTGACATTTACCTGATGTCCTTTTTGTATCCACGAAACTTTGTATGGGCTGGGATGCGCAATAGTCTCCAGCTCCAGCTTTTATACCATCTCTGTAGACACAAGATTGTATGTGCTACCGCTATCCACTATGACTTTGCATACCCTATATTTGGTTTTGCAAGCAGTCTAAAATAGACTGTTTCTTTGGGCTGGGTTCTCTGCCTCCTTCTCTGGCTTCAAGAGAACTTTCCACATCATCAAGGATCTTCCACCCTCAACGTCTTCTGCCTCAACATTCCATCCTTGAGCTTCGGCAATGTGAGTTTCACCACCCTCTTTCTTCCTATCTGGACACTCATAGGATTTGTGTCCGATTTTTCCACAGACAAAGCACTTCACTTCACCTCCTCTGCCTCTTCCTCTTCCTCTGGCTCGAGGAAAAGTGTTTCAGTCAACATATTGTGTCCCCTGTGAGCTTCCTCCTCTCTCCAATTAAGTTTGAGGTTTCTTCCCCTCATCTTTAGACTTCTAAGTTATGTCCTAGGCAATTTCCTTGCCTCTGCTCCAGACTTCTACCTCAGCCTCTTTGACCTTGTTTTTGGCTCATCTTTTCTTCAGCTTTCATAGCCATCTGATAAGAATCTTCTATGGTTCGGATGGTCATCATGCTCATCTCGTCCTGAATGTCATATCATAGACCATTCATATATCTGGAAACTTTCTCATCATCGCTTTCTCGATGACCTGCTTTGATGCTTATCCTATAAAACTCTTCGGTGTATTCCTTCACCATCATCAAATTCTGTCTCAAATTCTGCATCCTCCGAAATAGATTGACTTGATAGTCCCTGGGTATAAATTTGGCCTTCATCTTTGTGACCATTATGTCCCAGCTCTTGATCTTTTTCTTTCCCTTGCAACGTTTATCAGCCTGCAGTTCATCCCACCACAGCGTTGCATGCCCTTTAAGTCTAGTAATGACATGTTTAACTTTTTTGTCTTCTTTGACATCCTCATAGTCAAAGTTCTTGTCTAGAGCTCTAATCTAGTCTAGAAGATCTTCAATGTCTAGGTTGCCCTCGTACATGGGAATGTCCATTTTTTCTCTCGCACCTATCCTTGCAATAGCTCTAAGAAGACGTTCTTTATCAGCATCCTTAGCTGCGATTTCTTCTCCTTCATTTCCAACTTCATTTTCACTTTCAGCTTCGCTGATGTCTCCAGCGTCAACTTTTCGCCTTAGTGATGTCTCCATGGCATCAAGCCTGGAACGTAATTCACGCATCTCTCTCTCCACTGTTAGATCAGGCATGGGCCTGTCTCTTCTTCTCGGCAGCATGGTTGTAAATTTTCTCTACTACAGAAAGCAAAGAATGTTTATGTTCTCTGATACCACAACTAGTGCAGACCCCCGACCCTCGGGCCAAGATCCATGCAGGATCTTCTCTAAACCATGAAAAGAGTTGAGAAAAACCTTTGATTAATACCGCAAAGGATTTTTGGGTCTCGCGAGTTCGGCGCTTTCAACCCAATTCCACCACTCTCTACAACAGCTAATATGTGAAGCTATGAATGGGCATAAGGGATAAGCCCCCTCTCTTCAGCCCCTTGGAAAAGTGACCACGACCAAGGCCTTAGCACAAGCTCCTTTCGTGGCTCGCGATCTCGTGAGTTGGAGAGTCGAAGAATCTCGACTCCTCTTGATCAAAACCTCTGATACCTGAGATGCGATACAGGTATGGCTCCTCCTCGTTAGCACCTTTACAAGTGACCGTCGGCTAGAGATTAACTCTAGCACCTCTCGCAGCTTGTGACTTTGCGAGTTGGAGTGCGGAACGCTTGTTCTCCTCCCTTGCGAATCCCCGAAACATGATAAGTCAATAGGGTGTTGACTCCTCCACAGTGACACATGTACATCACCTGTCACCCACTTCAACCTTTTTATGTGCGCTGTATGTTTGCGCCACCTGTCAACCATGTGGTCTCCACTTACGGGATGTGCCACTTGTCCGTACGATCCCTCGACACTCAACACTTCGCGACTTTCACGATCCAAATGCAATGTTTCCCAACCTTCGAACCCCTGAAACGTGATACAACACGGGGTTCGGTCCAATAGTTCTCCCGTGGTCAAGATCCAATGGATTGGATATTTTTCCCTGCACTTCACGACTCGGGACTTGGAGCGACCAAGAATTTGGCCTTTCCTCCAAACTCACGAACCCTGAATTCACAAAATGATCCAACAGCATGGGGTAAGCCGTGATCCATGACTCATGTTGACCCTCGACTCCTGGGTGATGGGTTTCTCCGGCCTCTAACCACCTTACAACTCCTGCAAATACGATGGTCCTCACAATCTCGCGAGTTCTCCACGGAGAATTCAGACCATCCGTCTCTGTCTTGAAAACCTTTGACTCTGAACTTTTGCAAAGTCACTTGGACCTGCTCCTTTCTTGATTTCGATCCAAATTATTCTTCTCTCGGCCTCTACGACCTTCAACCTAAGTTGATTCTCTGGGCCTTCAATCTTTCCTTGGTAAATTCTAGGCTTCAAGACTTCATTGTGCACGAATCTTGCAAACTTAATGATAACTCACGGTTATCCTTCGAGAGAAGCTCTTTGCACTCCTTGCAACAGAAAATTCTTCAACTCCTCTGCGAGTTTGAAGAAATGTTTCCCTCTTCTCCCAGCCTGTGCACACTTTGCATGGCTCTGTGCTCTGCTAGCACTCCTTCCTATAAAGAAACAAATGGATCCTTCCTAAGAGTTCTGAGATGAAATCCAGAACCTGGTCAATGCACTCCTTGCGGACTCTCCACTACACTCTTTGCAGGAGTTCTCAGAAAGAGATACAATTGGAACTCATTCTCCCTTTGTCCAGAACTCAAACATTCACCATAGAATTCTAGAGCATGCACACACACATAACATTAAAACAAAATGCATACAGAGAACATCAATATCCTGCAACATACCATTCAATAGGTGATTCTAATAACCATCACACACACATAGATTTGGAATCAAAGCTTTCTTCTATTAATTCCAGTGCTCCTATACATGGCAAATAACAGCTAAAATGCATAAAAATCCTCTGTGCTCTTCTATTCTCCTCTGCAGCTCTATAGCTTACGAATTCTAAAAAACAATGATACAAAGATACAAGGGTGAGGGTGTCTATCCTCTGTTTTCCCTCCTAAGCTTCTAAAACTGTCTAATCTATCATTTAAAACTACCTACTTGCATTAAACATACATAAATGCCTATTACATTTGCGGATAGAAACATACTCTCCAAATCAGTTTGGATCTTCAATACATAAATGCTAATGCACTTTCCCCCTAATCATTACATTAATGTTTCATATTTTTAAAATTCAAAACATTTTCACAAAAACGTGTTTAAATGAAATATGCGTGTCCAACTGTCTCTTGTCGCTAGGCACGTGCTTGTTGGCTTTATGTGATGCTCATGCATCACCTAGGCACATGAATATAAGTAATAAATGAAAAATGACACTCAAGGAGTCTCACCTACAAAATTTTCCATAGAAGAGTAGGATCATGAACATAAATCAATCTTTTCCAAATAGTCCCTACAATTCAATGGTACTTCTTATATAGTGGAGCATGTGGATCATTGTGAAACTCACTAGTATACATAGGGAATTTCTTTTGTTAAGCCCTAATATTGGCTCATTACCACTTAATTGGGGCATATTAGATTAGTAATGTTATTTTATTTATGTCATATTTAGTCCATTAGTTGTAATTTAGATTAGTAATGTTATTTTATTTATGTCGGCTTTAGGCCATTAAACCTCCTAGTCTCCTATATATACCAAGGAGACATTTTCATTTTGAATCATCTTGTACTTGAATATTTAAGTGGGGTAAAAGGA
>ML808349.1:117094-172491 GCA_009831015.1 Picea engelmannii | reverse complement strand
AATTAATCAAACAAAATGAAATTAATACCAATGAAATTAACCAAAGATTTATATAATATGTCATACATAAATAATTTTCATACCTTGACGATTTCTAATATATTCCAACTTCCATAGGCGAGGTGTCATTCTTCGTGGTTTTTCTCCATTATCTTTTTTACCATTGAATTTTTCTTTGTCTGTAGTTCGATAACTATGTTTCTTAGGCAGGAAGTGCCTATACTCATCAAACACTTCCTTTCCTAAACTCCTTGAACGACGAGATTTTATCATGGGACCACAAATTGGGCATGCAAAATTACCCTTTTTTTGAAGACCTACAAGATATATGAATTAATGTAGTGAATTAGAGTTACAATTTAAAATAATGCATGATATTTTCAATAAATATATATAATATTAAATCACAAAAGAAAGTAACAATATACCACAAAAATGTGTTAACCCTGGAACATCATGAATTTTCCATGATAGTATTCCCTGGAATTGAAATCGGTTTTGCTCTATTGGTCTAGAGATGTCATACATAGTGATTCCATCCCATAACTTCAACAACTCATCGATAAGAGGCTCAATATATACATTCATATATTTAACCTGGTACTTACCTAATTGGTTCAACATATTGCATGATTAATTATATTTATCTAGATGTCGTTATATATAAAAGAAATAATTACCATGCACGAAACAAAGAAATGAAATATTTTGTCGTACTTTAAAGAAAAAAAAAAATTAAATACCTGGAACAATCATTGCCAACATTGTGTGCTCTCTCTTGATTGACATCCAAGGAGGAAGGTTATTGTTTATAAAAAAAATAGGCCACACTGAGTATGTAGAACGAAGCTCTCCAAATGGATTGACACCATCAGCTGCCAACGAAATTCTAACACTATGAGGTTCTTCTTTACAAATTGGCCACTTTTCTTCGATGTACTTCAATGCATAACCATCTGGAGGAATTCGAATAACATCGTCTCGACTTTTGTTCTTTGCATGGAAATCCATAAACTGTGTTATACTTTGGCACCTGAACAATCGTGGAAACATGGAGTTATCGGAATATAACGAAGAACTTTGCGAGGCACCTTCTTTGACGCTTTATCGGTTCAATATCTACTTATTTGACATTGTGGGAATTCATTTTATAATGCATATTGTCCATATTATATGATATGATCATTAGGACATGCATCAATAGCCTGATAGTCCATTCCAATTTCTTTCATAATCACGAATATTTCTCGATATGTGCGTGGCAAAATATTTGATGTCGGTAATATAAATTCACCTAAAAATCTACAAAATTCAAAACAATAAGTCAATGTAAACAATATTAATCATCAATATTGCATCCATACTAATTTGCAAATTAGAAAACAATAGCAATATAGGAAAAAATTGAACCTTTTAAGTATTTGTGAACATGCAGGCATAAATAATTAACAAATTAAATACCTTAGTATCTGTTTGAGGCATGTGTTTGATAAACCAGTCAAAACCTTCAAGTTCACTAACAACAATATAGAAGATAAAAGATTTTTTGTTGAGCCTTCATAAAGAGGTTGACGTGACTTCTCGAGTAGAGGATCAACATCGTGACTATCATCTTGGTTGTCCTCATCCATTGGAGAAAATGTGTCTTGGATCAATCTATGTATCTCATCTTCTTGATTTGAATCACTAACGTTATCTCCATCCATATCATCATTAATACCTTGATCATCATCTTCAATATTCTGATCTCGAAGTTCATCACCCTGTAAAGGAGTATTTCTTCCAGTACTTGGAAAATAACTCTCTGGAGGTCGACATTTTGGGGGCATCGTCTATATATTTAAAATCAACATAGAAAAGTTAGTGTGTATAGAAAATATAAAAATCTCGAGAAGAAATATTACTAAAATTCATGACACAATGACTATTTCAGATAATACATTAAATATTGAATCCTCTTACCAAGGGACAATATTCATAACCTGCTTCGGCATGCCCCTTCTCCCTACAATGTCTTTCAGTTGTTGTTATTAAAAGTCTTTTTCTTTGCAAGCCCCTGCAATCATAGCAAGGGCAATAACATTTTCCATCGCCCCTCGCCTCTAATGTCACTCTTAACCAAGCAAGCTTCCTATCATTTTCGTTCATAGTGACAAATCCTTGTACTGACAAGTATTTGTCTTACCTACACGATACCAAATAGTAAGTTGTCAAATTTTTATATTTTAGCTACTCCTTCATGATATTTTAGCTACTCCTTTCGATTACGATACGTTTATTTGCAGTGACCTACAATCCTCACAATTATTTCTTCTAAGACATTTTAACATGTTTTTTTTTATTATTATCGATTAACTATTAAGATCGATATGCTTTAATTTGTACTTTAGAATAGTGTGTACTGAATCACCATGGAAAATAATTACACACCATTTAACAAAAGTGGTCAAAATTTCTCAAACTTGAATCACTCGACACCATACACTAGCCTCTAAGTTGTTTTGTAGAGAAAATGTCAATCTTTGAAATTCACCACTAAAAAAAGAATGCCAACAACTTGTCATCCACAATTGGGTTGGGTTGGTTTAAATTGTGACATGTTGATTTGCAGCTACCTAAAATGGTCACAATTGTATGCTACTTACAGTGGTCACGGTTTTATTTTCTAAGACACTTTGGCATGTTCTCATTTTTCATTGTCTGACTAGTAGATTTCATCATGTTATCGTAGATTTCGTCATGAAATTTTTATATTTTAGCTACTCCTTATTAATAGTGTATAAACAAGTTACATCATCTACAAACTAGAGTTAATTGTTTGACAACACAGGTATTCCAACAGAGGACGAACACCTTCAGTAACCACTCACATAACCAGATCAAAGATCAACACACCGATGTTTTCACGTGGTAAAACCCCTACGGGGAAACATCCACGGCCCCAGCCAACGCGGCNACTTCAATAACTTGATCATGAATGAGCTTCCTGATGAAGTGCATGTGTAGCTCGATGTGTTTGCTGCGCTGATGTTGAACTGGGTCTTTGGCAAGCTTGATGGCACTTTGATTGTCACACCAAAGTCTGGTCGGATGCTGGTGATCTAAATATCCTAACATTAATCACTACATCTAGAATTTTGTGTGATTATAAAAAAATGAGAGAAACAACATCACATAAGAATACAATGTTATATGACTATCCTAACCTAATACTAGACTAAAATTATGACATTAATATATATAGGCACAACATCATAGAAACAAAAAAGTTAGAGAGATAACAAGGTTGCTAAGGGATAGAATTAGACCTAAGAGGATTTGTTTTCCACTTTCTATTTCAAACATTAGTTCAACCGATAAAGTTGTTATCAATTGGTGGTTTTGTAATAAGGATTAAATTTACATACGGAATTGTAGGCTCAAATTAATCTAGATTGATAATGACATCCGTTTTTAATATTTGAATTGACTTATTGATGGAGTAATTTTCCCTCTTCTTAAAATACTTCTTCGGAAAATATTTTTCTTGACATTTCACATGAATTTCCATAGAATATACTAACTAGATCCAAAAACCAATGACATCAAATATGGCACTGCACATATAATATATTATCAAGGAAAAAACAAGCTACATGAAATTTCATTTGAACAAAAATTTACAAGTTAAATGAGTACATAAATAAAAAAACATACTAACCTTGCAAGTTCAAAATCTGAGCTATGTAGATCGAGAATTGGATTTGTTCAACCGGTGGGTGATAGAAAAAATAAACATCTCAAACAAAATCCACGAACAGTGTCGCAACTATAGCAATTGTGTTGCAAAGGCTCTTAAAGTCAGGTATATATAGATCGACTAGTCAACTAGCCATTAGCATATGCTTTTTGAGATAGGAAAAATATTCGTGGCAATAGCAATGAAAATCCCACCCAATTAAAAAAAACTATTTGTGGCAATAGCGACGAACTTCCATGGCAATAGCGACGAAAATCCCACCCAATTTTTAAAAAAACATGAAAATAATGGAAACGTGGAAAACTTTCGTGGAATAATCCGTCCATACGTAGTAGTGTCTAAATCATATTTTTAAATCTGATTTGAAATCTGATCCATATAGCATGAAGAATTTTCTCTAAGATTGGCTTTATCAAGAGGAAGAAAAGTTGTGTCAGCTTGTTCCTAAAATGCATGCAAGGGGCATTCATCGAACTTGTCACTTCCTTCAATGAAAAATCTATCTATATAAGGATCCAATAACATGTTCCCTAAATATAAAATACAAACATTCGGTGAGGAAGAAATAGCAGTTGGAGCATAACCATTACCTAGATCTTCAGATGGATTTTCTTGAGGATTTTTCTTGGCATTCTCCAGTATGCAATCTTCAATATCATTATGTTTCCCGAAGAGAACCTCCAATATGGTACATACTTCATCGAGAGTGGTGGATTATTATATGTGGAAGAGTAATTATGGATAAATTGACAAGCATATTAGCCCAAATGTCATATCTTGTCTATTGAGAAACTGATCTTTCTCATCAACATAATTGGTCTCTTCTTTGGTTCCCATAGTGATCCTATAAATCCCCTTACTCCTTAAAAGAAGTATGATCTTTTGTTTCCATTAAAATTAATTGAATGGGGTAAGAATCACTGATGCAGATGGTTGTTCCATTCTCTTTGTACTGTTCAATCTTTGAAAAACCTGCAATATAATTTTATTTTTCCTCACAGTCCACTCTAGTGCTCTGATACCATGTAGAGTTTTAAGCACAAGCCAAGATCTAGTTGCGAAAAAAAACTACAATTGAAAAATTGAAAGAAAAAGAGAGAAGAGAGAATGAAATAACACTCAAAAAGACAATATAGTTGAAGGAACCATTTAAATTTCACTTCTATATTAATGCTTGACATGAGTACAATATATATAGACTCTTCGGGGAGAAAAAACAATGTGCATAAGGTTCGGGTTCTTTGTGCATGCATTAGTTAGATTTAGTCAATTCTTAACTATTTAATACCATGTCAATACCATGAGTCACTAAGTGGTAATTGGTAAGTCTGACTCCATTAATAATAAAGGTAATGTGCACTTCCTATGAGGCTAAGTTATCCACTTCCAATGTGCATTAGTTTCCTAGTCAATGCCATATGTTAGACCTGTTATAAATAACATTGTTAAAAATAGACAGCCCCCTAATTTTTAGGAATGGATGAAAATAGATATCCCTTGAAAAGTGAAATATTGTCCATGTATTCCAACGGTAACAATCGGTGCAGATTTAATTCTCGATTTGTTTCTATCCATAAATAAATAAATAAAATAGAGAAAGAAAAACATGCATATGAAATAGAGATAGACTATAAAAATTATAAAGGATATAAACACACATTTTAAACACCATATACATAATATTCTTACCGATATATATACATTATATTGAACCTTATATCATATGGGTTCTTTGTGGGTCTTTTGTGGTGTCATTGTTTTATTTTTAATATTGAATTTTTTTTGGTTCCATCCTATATCATATGTGTTATCATGATTTAGGTGCTTATTCATGTTATCTTAAAAATGGTTTTGATATTTGTGTAAAAAATTATTAGTATATTTTTGGAGTTTTCTCATGCATTTTTTGAGGTAGTTATGCCCTATGGTCAAGATACGACTTGGCCTATTAATATTGTTTTCAATGAGCTAAAGAAAACCCAAAATGGAGCACCGAGCAAAACGTTGTAATCTCTATAGGTGCTCCTTTTTTTTGGACAACATAGATTTTTCCAACATAGTGATCTAAGAGGATATAAGGAATGCTCAAATACATCTAGGAGGATCCAGAATGCTCACTGAGGTTAGAGGGGGTCCAGAAAAGCTCAAAATTTGACCTTCTTACATCATCTCGAAAATGAGATCAATGCGTAGATCTCATCACAATATTTCCAACAATGTAAAAATCATCTCAAATGGAGTCTGCATGCAAAAGTTATGGCTGGTCAAAGTTCAGGTTAAGCATGGCAAAAGTCAACCCTGAAGAGACACGTGGAAGGATCAAAGAGAGACACATGGCAGACTCACAGGTTTCCAAGTGACAGCTCCAGATACTGACAAGTGGTAGGTGACATGGCTCCGTACATACATGTGGTACAATCACCAATTGACAAGTGGCTCCAATCATAGTCCAACATGTGGCATTTTAAGAGCCAATGAGAGGCCACCATGTTGTGACCCCTCATTGGCCTATAAGGTCATCGTTATATTAAATGTTTGGGAGGCCAGGGAAATTGAACCCATGACTTCCCATGCTCTTAACATACCCACCACAACCATCGCACCACACATTAGAACTTAGCCTTTATATGTGTTATATTGTATTTGAATTGATGTATTGTATTAAATGGGGGGAGAAAGGGGCCGAGGGCTAGGCCCCAGCCCCTGGTCCTTACCATACACCACACGAGAAGAACCTTAAGTCCATGGGAGGGCTTGACCTTATATTTTGGTGGGATTGTATTATATATATATATATATATATATATATAACTTTAACACAAAACCATATCCCATAACTTATGAAAATGGTTAAAAACTTTGGATATAACTCCAAAGATTCATGCGGGGGAATTATCCTATGGTTTCAACCATTGTAAAAATAAAAGGTATATATATATAGTATGGTCATTGGGGCTTGAACCCTTGACCTACTATTAATAATACCAACAACTTAACTACTTCCCCTATAGTTCGGATTTGGTTATAAAACCAAGCGAATTATATTTAATCCCTGCCACTAAATCCGGAATTTGGTTATAAGGGCAACCCTATTTAATGGTGTGCACCCCAACTCCAAGAAAAACATTCCAAGTCTTTTGACACACATTTTCTATGCATGTTTTATCTCATAAAGCGTGCCAAGAGTACGAAGGGTACGAGGCTACATTGTAAAGTGTGTCGAGGGTCACCTTGATGGAATTTCAAGTATTTTATATCAATTTAGCATAATTTTTCCCTAGGAATTCAACGGTGCACTCCGTTGTTTCCTTTAAGCAATTTGTAAAAAGGTCATTGTATTATTTTGCGTTCCAAGGGGAGTCTGGGGCACTGTAAGTCGAATATAGCCAACTTTATACTTTATACTCATTTTTCTCAGTTTTTTTAGAGGAATGCAAGCGTGATGTTGTTTTATGCATCATAGAAACATATTTGAAGGGAGTCTTCAACTCTTGTATTGTAAATTCATTTTATTGCACTTGAATCATTTGAGCATTAAAAAAGTGATTGTGCATTTTCTTATGTAAGATGGATTATGCAAGATATGATCATCAATTAATTTTTTTGTTTAAGTAAGATAAATCACTTCCATGCTATAAGAATTTTCAATAAAATATTTTGGAATAAGAAAGTGGTATTGAACTTAGTGATATTTTTTAGATCAAGTTTTGTATAGGTTATATCCATTTTCGGATCAAGTGGTATCAGAGTTGGTTTCATAGGTGAATGCTTACAAGGGATAAACACAAGCGTGGTGAAGGAAAACTTGAGGTTTATAATCCCAAAATTGGTTCAAGGAGTTTCACTAAAAGACAAGAGATGGCTTCACCAAGGAAAATATGTCCTTATGAATCTGAAGATGATTTCTTCAATGCCTTTAATCAGATGAAGGAAATGGTGGAAGATCTTTACAGTGAGAGAGGATTACAAAAAGGAGAAAGTTACAAACAAGTTAAGAAGGAAGATGATATTCCTCCTTCTCCACCTCATTCAAGACCTCTTTCTCCACCTCCTTTAAGACCTCCTTCTTCACCTCCTTCATGTCCTTCCACTTCTCCTCCCTCATCTCCTCATAATAAGATTGTTTCAAATAAGCCACTATTAAAGTTGGATGTCAAGTTTAACTTTCCCATGTATAATTGCAAGCCTAATGCAGAGAAGCTAGAAAATTATATTCGACAAATGGAAGTTTACTGCCGTGTTCAACATATTGATGAATAAGAGGTAAAGATTCAATTGGCCTCTCTTCACCTTGAAGGCATAGTGTTGATTTGGTGGGAAGGTAAACTTCGAGAAGGTATCCAAAAGAGCGGTAATATTCTCTCTTCTTGGTCATAATTCAAAGTTGCATTAAGGAAACAATTTATCCTTTGGAATATCGAAAAAAGGAAATTATGGAATGGAAATATCTTAGGCAAGGAAAGGGAGAGAGTGTGAAGGATTTTACTGAGGAGTTTAGGAAGAAATAATTGACTTTAAATATTTCATTACATTCTATAGAAATCCTTTTGAAATACGTTGGTGCTTTGCATAGTTACATTCATCATACTCTTATTTTGTTAAATCCCACTAATTTTGATGAAGTATGTGTTCAAGTTGTGCATCTTTAGTCCAGGGGGAAGGATGTTAAAGATGGTTCCTCCAAGGAGTTTTCTCAGCATAAGGGAAATAAGAACAAGGAAAAAGAGAAATAGATAGCTACAGTAAAGAAGGAAGAAGCCAAGCTCACATGTACTCATTGCAAGAAAAGAGGACATGATGAATATCATTGTTGGAAGCTACATCCTGAATTAAAGCCTAAAACATATGGAGGCAAAGGAAAGAAAAAGGTTGTTGTCATAGTCCAACAAGATTTGGGATTTGATTTAGATGGTGAGAAAAAAATCACAATTGTAGGTATTGTGAATAAGAATGTTTTTATGATGTCTGCAAAAGCAAGTGAAGGATATGATTTGGAATGTAATAATGAGATAGTCAAGTTATATCCTAGTCATGAAGTGTTTTAGAATTTTCCAAAGTTGCCACATGAAGGTCATTTGCAAACAATTTTTCTGAAGATGCTAAGTGACGGGGATTTTGCTAAGAAGAAAAGGAATGTTGTTAATTCAATGACAATAACATCTATATGTTCACTACTACTGTTGATATGTTGTGCATGACTAGTAGTGGAAAACATGAATGTAGATAGATGTGGAAGTATGAGAATGATTTATTATGTTATAAACATTACTTCAACCTTCATCCTTGTTATTTGGTTGATTGTAATGAGCCAAGTGGTCCAAGAAGGAAGGATGAATGATATAACTGGACAAGTGAGGTGGAAGCATTCTCACATGATTTTTTAATGATCCATATTTTTGGAGGCCTCTTCAAAAATAAGAGGCATGTGAAGATGCATGCTATAAGCATATTCAAAATACTATGTCATGTTTGTATGAATGTATACCTTGAACATAAGCAATCAAGTACAAATGATAAAAATACAAGCATACTTGTTTTTCAAGGCAAGAGCGACAATGAACATAGTATCCATTCAAGGAATTCTATAGACACATTCAACAATACAAGAACAAAGAGTGCAAAATGACAAGGTATAGATCAACATTCGACTTGGTTTCATGTTGACCGAGATAGACTATCTTCCACAATAGGAGATGGGAGTGGATGTTGAAATACAAATACATGTATTCTAGAGATTCAGTGAACAAAACATTTGTAGTTTGGAAATTTATGAGCCAGAAACATGTCTACATATCATATTAGCTACATTTCCAGAGGCCAGAGTCTGAGCCATATTCCAAAGAAATAGATAAAAGTGCACTAATCTAGTACCTGAGATCGAAAACCCAAGATGAAGACTTATTTCTTAAATAATCAGCAAGATGGAAGAGTGAATTATCATCACTAAGTTATTGAATATCTATACTTTTGGAGGTCCAAAATTTCTTCAGTGAGGAGGTGTGATCTAGGAGGATCTAAGGAACTCTCATAGAGGTCCAGAAGGATCTGGAATGCTCACATAGGTCCCAGGGGGTCCAGAAAAGCTCAAAATTTGACCATCTTGAATCATCTCGGAAACAAGATCAATGCGTAGACCTCGTCGTGAGCTTTCCAAATGTGCAAAAATCATCTCAAATGGAGTCCGTATGCAAAACTTGTGGTTGTTCAAAGTTTAGGTTAAGCAGGGCAAAAGTCAACCCTGAAGAGACACATGGTAGGCTCAGAGAGAGACATGTGGCAGGCTCACAGGTTGGAAAGTGACAGCTCCAGATAATGACAAGTGGCAAGTGACATGGCTCCATACATACGGGCGATATAATCATCGGTTGACAAGTGGATCTAATCGGAGTTCGACATGTGGCATTGGAAGATCCAATGAGAGGCTACCACATGGCGACCCCTCATTGGCCTATAAGGTCATGGTTATATAAAATGTTTGAGAGTCTAGGGGAATTGAACCGGTGAACTCCCATGGTATTAGCATACCTGCCACAACCATAGCACCACACATTGGAACTTAACCTTTATATGTGTTATATTGTATTTGAATTGATGTATTGTATTAAATGGGGGGAGAAAGGGACCGAGGGATAGCCCCAAGCCTCTAGTCCTTACCATATGCCACATGACCAAGAGCTTAAGTCCGTGGGATGGATTGACCTTATATTCTGGAGGGAATTTGTTTATATTATATATATATATATATATATAATTTTAAAACTTTAACACATAACCATATCCCATAACTTATGCAAACGGTTCAAAACTTTGGATATAACTCCAAATATTTGCGTGGGGGTATTATCATATGGTTTCAACCTTTGTAAAAATAAAAGGTATATATATATAGTATGGTCGGTGGGGCTTGAACCCCCAACCTAATATTAATAATACCAACAACTTAACCACTTCCCCTATAGTTTGGATTTGGTTATAAAACTAAGCGACTTATATTTAATGCCTACCACTAAATCTAGAATTTTATTAGAAGAAAGGCCTTATTTAATGGCGGGCATCCAAAGGTCGAGACACACATTTTCTAAGTGGTTTTTTTTCTCGTAAAGCATGTCAAGAGTATGGAGGGTACAAGGCTACATCGTAAAGCATGTCAAGGGTCACCTTGACGGAATTTCAAGTATTTTATATCCATTTTGCACGATTTTTCTCTAGGAATTCAACAGTGCACTCTATTGTTTCATTTGACAAATTGTAAAAAGGTCATTGTATTATTTTACACTCCAAGGGGATTCTGGGGCACTATAAGCATTATATAGTCGACTTTATACTCATTTTTCTCAGTTTTTCAAGAGGAATGCAAGGGTGATGTTCTTTTCTACGTCAAAGAAACATATTTGAAGAGTGTATTCAGTTATTGTATTGTAAATTCATTCTATTTTATTTGAAGCATTTGCGCATTAATAGAGTTATTCTACTTTTTCTTTTGAAAGATGGATTATGCAAGTTATGATCATCAGTTAAAGTGTTTGTTTAAGTAATATAAATCACTTCCATGCTATAAGCATTGTCAATAAATATTTTTGGAATAATAAAGTGGTATTGAACTTAGTAATATTTTTCAGATCAAATGTTGTATAGGTTCTATCCATTTTTGGATCACATAGCAACAACATAACTCTCCATGGTGTTCTTGGTCGAAATTATTTTCAGGTGTGCCTTTGGTTCTAGCCATTATCCAAAATAGATGTAACTTTTCCCATTTCATCAACACGAAAAGAGTCAATCCAATCTCAAAAAAAGAAAACAAAGTAGCAAAAGAAATTTGAGCGAGCGCAACAAATCCAACAAGTTTACAATATTTTGCAGAAAATCTATACCAAGTGCAAGCATCAATGCAATCATTGTTGGATTCTACATTTCAAGTTTTAGGTTGGTGACAAGGTATGGTTGCAGTTGTAGAAAGAGGGACTCATAGTCCCCCACAAGAATCAATAACCACTTTTATATGCCCCTTAAACCATCACCAAAGCCATGGGTGAGACTATTTTTCGATTGAATCTTTCACCCTTCCTCAGCTTACACCCTCTATTACCTCAACCATATTGTCCACCTCTCCTAGACACCTCAAAGGGTGGAAGCGCACTTCAACACTATAGATCTCAATCATTACTACATTGAGAAAGTTACAGTGTATTGAATCATGGAAACCAAGTTAAAGAACTCCGATTATCAAAACATGCAACTCTATTGGGTTGTTGAATCAATGAAACTTCTTCACAAGGGAAAGTGGTTTACTAAGAAATAAATTTAGTAGAATTCCCCCCATATAGTATAGGAACTTAGTGCAATGAGGAACATTTCTACCCAAGGGAGAATTATTGATCCAATTTCCCATCTAGGCCCATTTAAAAAACACTATAAGGAGAACACCTTCTAGCGGAGGTTTTTACAGAACCCCTCCTCGAAAAATTTATTCCTTTTACATTTATAACAGAGGTGTTTAGCGGAGGCAAGCTGGTGAAGGTTTTTGCATAGGTTTAAACATCGATGCGCCTAAGTCAACATGCACACTAGTGCTCCTAAGTCACTTGTGCGCATTGGTTCTCTTACAAAACATAACGCCCTGATGCTTAATAAATAAAGCACACTAATAACTGTTATTAATATAAAATACTAAAATATTGTTGGTGATCCCCTAATAACCAAGTATAAAGTGCACCAGTGCTCCCCCAATAACAAATAACATTGATGCTCCAAAACATAACTCCCCGGTGCTTTTGTTAACCGTTATTAATACAAAATACTAAAATATTGTTTTTTATTTTATAAGAAATAAAATGTATCGTGATTCTCCCCAACAAGAAAGCGCTCTGGTGCTCCCCCAATAACAAAGCACATCGATGCTCATATAACAAATGCACCGAAAAAAATGATTTCTAAACAAAATTAATTAATTTAAAAATCATAAACCATCCATGGTGTGCTTAGAAACCAATAAAACCCCAGTGTGTCCCAGTAAAAAAAGGAATCGATGCATATTAATGTCGAGTGCACCATTAAAAGGTAAAAAAAAAAATACCAAATCGAATCAATGTGTTGAAATATACAACGAAAAAATGAGTGAGAATTTTATATTTTCAAATTGTATATATTTATAAATAAAAACCCTAATCATTATTTCATTCTTTTTCCAAATTTTAGAGGGGATATTTATGCAAGACAGATTTACAAGCAAAGTCTTTGGAGTGGGTAGATATTTTTGAAGAGCTAAATCTACATACAAATTTGCAAAGGAGAACTTTCAGGTATGTGATTTTATTCTATTCATCATCTCAATGTTTCCCCTATTTGATTCAAACAAATTTAAGTGAATTATAAAAAAAATAAAAGGGTTTCATAGTTACATTTAGTATTGGAAGCCCTAGCTTCCTAGTTGTTTCTCTTGGTTTTCCTCTCTATATTTAGCAAGTAGATTTTTTTTTAATAAATAGATTTTATAGGGTTTTTTTACTTGTATATGGGGCATTTCGTATCTGTTGCAATGGGACCACTCGTTGCATTGGATCCCAAACCTTTCTTTTGTCATTTTTCTTTTAAAAAAACGCTTATGTGGTTTGCAATGTGTAGTGTACATGAATATTGCAGCGGTCTGCATGTTCATGTCAACTACACAGCTGCTCCTAAGTTGACCATGTGCACTGGTTCTCCAAAACATAACACCCTGGTGCTTTCAATAACTGTTATTAATATAAAATACAAAAATAACAAAGCAGTGCAACCCAATAACAAAGCGCACTGGTGCTCCCCCAATAACAAAGTGCATCAGTGATCTGAAATTTAACTTGATCTTTAACCATTACTTGCATGTGAATTTTTTTTAATTGTTAACCATCTTTATGAATGGAGAATTAAAGAACATTCATCAAGCACATGAGCACATAAACATGTAAGCAAACCATCTATGAACAAGAATTGGTAACATAGTTCACCAGATTTCCTGGCTACCTCTCCGGGCCACTCTCCAAATGGGAAGGCCGATAGATTAAGTATTCAAATGCTTACAAAGTGACTTTTGATTTATGTATGTCATATACAGTAACAGACTTCAACAACAGTTGTAAGATGAAATTATGAGACTTTTAAGTATAAACATGGATACCTTTCTGTGTATCTAGAACGTTCTGTGAGCACTTTTCTGTCTAGATGCCTGAATGCAAAAACTGAAGCTTGATCTGGAATCCTTGCGAAACATCTATACTTTTGAGTATAAACTCGATATATTTCAGAAAAATGAACTCTGAATTCCCTTCTTGGCACAATTCCCAAATCTGCGCCTGATTGTACAGTGTACGGCCTCGGGATGTGTGCCAATTGTGTACCACCTCGAACTGCGTGCAAATACCACTTCGATCTGCATGCAAATTCACTTCGATCACTGTGCAGCATCACCTTGATCTGCATGCCGGTCTCTGCCTGCATCAAAACTCCTCCTCGGGATTTGTGCCCATGCTTCATTTAAATAATGAAATCAAAACCCAAAAAGGGGCGTGGGCCATGGGCCACGCGCCCACACAAATCCCATTCAAAACGGCACCTTTTAAGGTTTTTGCGCCATTCATTTCCACGTCTCAAAGCGGTGGTGCGTTGGTCGTTGTGGTTGTTATGGGGGCGGAAGTCTCGAGGTCAAACCCACGGGCTTCTCCTCCCATGCACATATATTTGGTGATTTGTTATATTATATGTTTGATATATGGCATAGTTTTGATATTATGGTCGGCGCGTGATTTTGGGTTTTAATACATATCACATTTGGTTATATGACATGGTTTATATATATTATGGTTGGCGCGCGATTTTGGGTTTTAATATATATCACATTTGGTTATATGACATGTTTTATATATTATGGTTGGCGCCTTTTGTGGGTTTTTAATACATATAATATTTAGATATATGACATTATATTTTGGGTTTTTTCATATGGTTTTTAATACATATAAATACCAAGGGGATGCCTCGGTGTTGGAAAGGTCAAGGGCTAGGTTCTTGACCACCCTTTTTTTTAAAACCATTTCTAATCATATTTAACCCATTTTTAACCCATTTCTAACCAACTTTGACGAAACTTCCATTGCTCATATCTTTGTCACTTGGAGCCCATTTTTCCTGAAACGAATGTCACCGGAAAGATGCTGACGAGCTCTTCCACTTTGTAAGCTTTACTTTTCATTTTGAATACTTTAACTCTATCGAATTTTGAGATGATCCACCTGGATCAATCGGTGCTCTCCTTAATAAGAAAGTGCATTAGTGCTCCCCCAATAAAAAAGCACACCGATGCTCCCCCAATAACAAATTTCATCGATGCTCATGTTCTTGCCAACAACATTGTGGAGTTTAAAATAAAAATAACTTTGTTCACATGTTTGGAAGTGCCCAATAAATATTAATGAGGCATCGATGCTTTTATTAATTTATAGAGCATCAATGGTTCTATTAATTTATAGAGCATTGATTCTTATATTAATATTATTTTGATAGAATATGACCGATAGAAGTTCAAGGAAAACAACTTATTGCAACGAGCACGATGGTAACTCATCCCAACAAGAGAACAAGGAAAGTTCTTTAAGTTGTATTAAAAATTAGATATCTTTGAATTATATGTAGGTTTTAATTAATGATGTGTGTTGGTTAAGGCATGTCATGAAAAATCCAAGGGACAAATGAGGGGAAAACCAACACATGTTGATGGGGATGTCCAAAAAAGTGTACAAGGAGATGGTAAAAGAAATGAACATAATTGCATTGCAGGAGAAGCCATCACAACAATTGCAATGTGCATAAGAGGTATGTAATCATTCATTTACTCTTTTATGTATATCGAATTTAATTATCTCATGGAATACTGATTTTCAATTGTTTTGTTGTAGAAAATTTAAAAAAAGTAAAACCCATTTAGTACATAAGACAGGACGACGAGGAATAAAAGGGTTGATCACAAAGTTTGTGAGCACTCACTTTTTCGATCTTACTTAAAATTTCATCTTTTTTATGATATTTATATTTAAATAATTAATTTACACTCATCCATCAATGTCTTATAATAGGTGCTAACATACAAAGAAGAGCCAACAGAAGAATTGATAAACATTGGGTTAATTATGGGTTGTGAGTATACGTTGAAGTATCAAATTTTAATTGAACAATTTCTAAGTAACTATGTTATTTAACTTCTCTTGTTTTATAATTATGGAACAACAAGAAACATTTTTATTAATTATATCGACTGTGCTTTGTCATTGCGTATTAAACATGCAGGAAACAAAGTATGGAGTGCATTCAACATAAGAGATTTTGATAGACAACATGAAACATGGCTACAAAAGAACGTGTATTGTTTATGAAATAGTCATTGCTATGGTAAACTTTTTTATTTACGTAATAATGTATATTCTAAGATATATTTATTACACTTTATTTCTATGTTTGTAGATGGAACATGAAGAGGTGGAACATCAAACAAAAGTTGATTAAGAAAACATTAGGTTAAATAACGAAAGTACAATATCATCTACAAGTGATGAAGAAATGAGGCATGCATACAACTCAAGCAATGATAATAGTTCAAGCGATATCAAATGACAATCAATATAATTAAATGTTACTGCATGTTGTACGTTTTGGAATATGTGTCTGTGAAAATCAGAGATTTTTTTAAAATACCTGACATATTGCCAATTACATGAGGACATGTTACCAATGAATGTAACAATTACATATTGGTTGTATTTTGATTATTATGGACCTTTATGTTGTCCCATTTTGTATGAGAACAGGTCACTTATTCGTATATAATAAAATGGGTTTCTTAGTTTATTGCATTGTCAAATGTTGTAAAATGTTGTGTTGTTGATTAATTAATATATGGATGATTTACATTGTTACAAATAATAGAGGTGTAATCTATTGGATAATGCATTAATGAAATCATTATATCAAAACGCAATAACAAAAATATAAAAATCAATATTATAATAACAAATATATCATTTTGAGATGATTAATTGAAAATTTGTAAAAAAAAAAATAATTAAAATATATACATATCTATGTATTGCATTATTTTGAACTCACTAAACGGTGTATTTTTATGAGTTATACACATTGATGCTAAAAATTGTGAGAAAACAACATTTCTTTAAAGGACATAATGTATGATTATGTTTTTATCGTTTCAAAATATTTTAGTGCACATGATTACAATATGCACCAGTGCATGCATAAACATAAAAAGCATCGGTGATTTTCATTTATGTGTGTGCACCGATTCTTCTCATTTATGTGTGTGCACCGATGATTTTCATTTATGTGTGTGCATGGGTGTGTTATATTCAATACTGCACCAATTCTTTTTTATAATAAAAATAACGAAAAAAAAAAAACCTCTGCTACAACCTATGCCTGCCCAATTTTTTTTAGTTATATGGAACATCTGTTAAAACCTTCGCTAAAACCTCTACAACCAATAAAGGAGGTTGTAGCGGAGGTTTGTTTTGAAATTTTTGCCAAATTTTGTAACACCAAAAACCTCCTCTAGAAGGTGTTCTCCTTGTAGTGAAATGGTCTTGATATTGGAAAATTTTAGATCATGATTTTTCAACATATTTTTTTAAGCCTTCCAATCCAGTTTTCAACGAAGTTATGCCAACAATGGAGGACCCAATTCATTTTCCTATTGTTCTTTCCAATAAGATAAAAAAACCCAAAATGGAAGCACCAAGAAATATCCGTATGATTCCAACAAGGATCCTTTTTATTAACAAATTTGATTTTTCTAGATCAACATTCCTGCTCAACCTTAATCATGTTATGGTTTTTGTTCTTACATTTTAGGGGTTTTTTTCTCAAGATTTTTGTCCCATCATTATAAAATGTAATTTCAACCTCTTGTTATGGGATTTCTACTAATGAGTTTAGCCATCATATCTCTTCTTAGATATATGATTTATTAATAGAATTTGGTTTTTGCTACAATACTAAATTTTCAATATTAGGAGAGGTAGGTTCGGGGGGGTATTCATTAATGACCCTAAAGGAAGAAAATACTTGAAATATGCTTAGATACTTGGTATCACCATGAATAATGAGGCATAAAAGTTGTTTTGCAGGGCCTCCTTTCTCTTAAACAAAATGGAGAAGTCATGGTGATTTGTGATTCCATGATAATCATAAGATCTCTATGTTACTATTATATTCTCCCATCCAATGTTCCTCTTCAATAATTTTTCAACAAATTATATCTCCTAAGGAGGAATTTGACATAATATAATTCTATCATGCCATTTACAACATCAATTCGAAGGGAAATAAGTAAGCAATGATGGCAGCATTCATTGGTGAAGGGTGTCTATGCATAAAAGAGGGGGACATTCCATTACTCACCACATTTCCCCAACCATAAATAGCATGAATGAGAGAGACTCTTAATCCAACACATGCTTGAGCATGTGAAGGGAAAGAAGGAAATCAAACATTTGGCACCTCCCTACATCATGCTCTATTTACCCCTCCCCCTTCAGTGAAGTAATGAAAGGTACAATAATAGGAACATCTCATATGTGTGAGATGAACTGGTAGATTGAAGGTTGAATATAGGTCATGTCGAAGCCAAAAGGTATTGTTGAGTCTCAGTATTGACACCTCTATTTCCCTATATTACCCTCCGTCTGAGTCAATTTTACCTATGCTATGTATATAATTGATTGTTTCCTCCACAAATACACTTAATGACCTCGTTCATGTGCATAAGAGGTAACTTATGGTTAAGGCATGTTTTGTTTGATTTTTATTGAGTTAATTCAATTAAAATAGTTGATTTTTAATGATCCTAATCATTTGATCTTAAGCAGCATTGATCAGGTACCAAAAAAATCGCATAACATTGATAAGAATTCAGAATTTTGATCAGGTACCAACAAAATCGGTACCAACTATGCTAATCTGGTACTAGACATAATTCGAAATTTTTGAATGTTTCTAGAAGACAATCAGGCACATGGGTTTTGTCCAGAACAATGTTCTCATGTAGACACGTGTGTCAGAATTCACCCAGCTCGCACATGTGGACCTCCAGCGCAGGGGGAACGATTCAGCCTAAAATCATCAAATATTTCTAAACTTCCATATTGCACCTTGATTTTCGTGCAGATGGAAGAATATATTACAAAACCATCCAATGGGTTTTTATAACATATATCCAGCTACAAAACCCATAAATCGTTTCTACAAATTCACAACAGACAGATAGCTATCGAAGGATATTTAACCCAAATTTGTAATATCTGGTGAAAAACCCAGATTTTGTGCATAAACAGTTTGAACGAATTCTTAGTTGGGGGATTTGTTCTGATCAATTCCCATTGAAATTCCTTGTATAAATATGAAGAAAGGAGTACTGTAAGGGGAGAGGAATTACTATGATGTAAGATTGGTTTTTGGAGAATGATATACATTGTGATGCTGGGAAATGAAATGTTGAGTTTCTGATCCACTTAATCAATTAAAGGAATGCAGATGTTGTTTGTGCAATTTCTGGGTATGATTAGAATGCTTTAGTCTGCTATCATTTTAGAGGTACCTTGTTGGTTCGGCAAGGACCCACCGTCCCAACTAAGGTAAACCTCTTTGTATATTATTTGTCTGATTGTGTGAGTATTTAACATGTATGTTTTGTCAATGTTTTTTTTTAGTGCATTAAACACAGAATCTCTTGCTTTTGAATTAGTGTGAGCAATTAGTTTCCTTTCTTTTCCTATAGGATAACATTTAAGAATCTGATGTGTGGGATTGCTTAGTAAACGAATATTGTTATTTTGAGTGTGAGACAGTAGTTTTCTTAGTGGGTACAGAAATAATAGGACTTCATCTTTTTACTTCATGTTCCATAATGAAGCCTTTCAATTATATTGATTGTTTTCTATACTACACGGGTTTGTTTGAATTACATGAAGCTGGAATTGATTTTGATTTCAAGAGTGATTGGAGTTGATTGCTATTTACTGTTTTGATTGCTACAGGAGACAAGCTTCTCAAGTCCATCTCTTTTATTTCATGAGCCTGTGAATGGACAGATTCATTACCTGAGCAAAAACCTTTAGATCACATGCTTGTTGGATTATGTTTATGAGTTTTGTTTTCTGATCTTTAAGTTTTGTGAGGAAGATAGATTAAAAAGTTGTAAAATAGAGTATTGGTATTGATTGTTTTTTCTTTATGATATACTCATCAAACATAGGAACCTATCTATTATCGGCACATATAGTGAATCAACTCTATTAATTACGAATCCCGGATTGACATTTAAATGAGTGTAAGATATATATTGAACATATTTATACACCAACAAGTATCATTTGCTTGAAGGTGAAGACATTGGAAACACAACCAATTCTATGCATTATGGTCTTGGGAATCATTAGTCCTCGTGCACATGCAACCATGGCACATTGTCATTTCCACAATCATTTTGGCATCCTTTATGATATAAAGGGCATGTGGAAATCATCCAGATTATTTTAGGAACAATATGAAGGAAGACATATAACAAAGAATTACACAAAGATATGGCAAGGAACACAGTAATACAATAAAGATAAGATTCTATTAATAATTGTTTGAAATACAAAAGACCGTAAAATGCAAAAGCACACAAGGTAGCTAGAATGGTGGTAGCTTATCTCTAAGAAAAGATGTGTCGACTAAGCTCATTCACAAGAATTTGGTTACAATGAGGCTCCAAAGGCCTTTTTAACATAAATAATAAATAAGAAAAACCTAAACATCCAAAAACATAACCCTAGGAGATGAAGCACCAAAAGTCATGTGGGCCCCGATGGGGTAAGTTGGTACATCAACTTCCTAGGGTCGTAACTTTTGCATACGATCTTCATTTTAGGCGCATGATATATCATTGGAAAGAACTATCTAAGGAATACACATGTTTCCATCACACTCTAGCCAAAGAATACAGTGTGACCGTGGTAGGCCCAAAAAATGTTGTTTAGGGCCTCAAAACAACCTCGGAAGTTTAGGACCTGAAAAACTAGGAAAAATTTGCCAAAATAGAAATTGGGATTTGAGCCAGTGGAATAGGTGGGTGGACACCGATATAAACTTGGATAATTCCTCCCCCCTTAGGAAGAAATGGTCTCCATTTCATCAAGTTCCTGCATCAGATGAGGAAACTTTTGTTAAACCTAACTCTCAGTGAGCCACTTAACTTGATGAAGAAACTGCCATGCTTTGACAATCTAATAGAGTTTGATAGTCTACTGGCAAGTGTCCTTTGTCTTGGTATCCATGATATGATCAATTTTCACTTGTTCGATGTAGGATGTATTGAGTTTTGTAGGGTCCAACTTCTCGGCCACATCCGAAGTGTCCAGGAGAGGTGGAAAATATGGTCGGAGTAGTTTCACATTAAATACTAGGTGCAATCTAAGGAAAGGAGGAATACTTAATTCAAAATAATTCTCACCCACAACCTTGGTGATGGTGTAAGGCATGTATTGGAGTGGGCGCAACTTCTAATGGGGTCCTGTGAGACACTCTTTCTGTAAATGAAACCATACCTTATCTCCCACCTGAATTTGTGCAATACCCGATGTTGATCTTGGTGTTGCTTGTACTTGGCGTTGGCTTTCTACACAATATAACGAACTTGTTGTTGGATGTTCTATATGTGCTCAAAAAATTTGGTTTCCCGATCAATCTTTGTCTGAGCATGAGATGACTCTTCCTGTGCGGCTACAATGGGAAAAGATACGTCAATGGGGGCCAATGGTTGAAACCCCAAGAAAACCTAAAAAGGGTTGTGGTCAATAGAGTTGTGGAGGGATATATTGTAGTTATGTTGAACATAATGAAGGATTTCATCCCATGTGCGTGGATGTTTGGAATTATACATATGTAGGATATGGAAAATCATCCTGTTGACTACCTATGTTTTTCCATCAGTCTGTGGGTGGAACGCAGTCGATTTGGTCAGCTTGGTGTCCATCATCGACCATTGGTTGGACTAAAAGGTGCTAAGGAACCTATTGTATTGATCGGAGATAATAGTTTGTTGTAGCCCAAGATGAACCCAAACATGTGCGAAGAAGAGCTTGGTGGTGGCCTTGGTTGTGATGCTCTTTTTGCAGGGTGCAAAAATTTCCATCTTAGAGAATCTATCGACGACCACGAAGACACAGTCATTCCCATGCTTGGTTGAAGGAATACCATACATGCAGTCCATGGAGATGGACTCCCAAGGCCTATCCGGAGTAGGAAGAGGGGTGTATAGCCCCTGTTTCTTGATGGAAATCTTGGAAATGTTGCTAGAGGTGTAGGATTTGATTTACTTGTGAACATCGTGTCGAAGCTTCGACCAATAAAAATGATTTTACAATACTGTTGTTGTCTTTTCTACACAAAAATGTCTCTTTGCCCAACTGTAATGAGCTTTCTAGATCAACTTTGCAATCTCACTTGAAGGAACATAGAGGTGGATTAGATGGCATAATAACTTATCCTGGAGATTAAATTTGGTAATTTGTTTTTCTACGCTCAATGTATGATAGGCAATAGCAAATTTAGATTAATTATTGTATAATTGTGGCCATCCAAATGTCTTATGTCCACAAGAGTTGAGAACTGTGGTTAGCGCTACCACTGGGGGTCGACTGAGGAAATCTACGACATGGTTGGTGATACCCTTCTTGTACTTGATATTCAAGTGGAATTGTTGCAAGTGTGTGGACCACTTATGTTATCACAAAAAATTTTCAAGGGTCGCAGGCCGCAGCCATGAGCCCAAAGCACGACACTCAGAGAAACTCATTCCAGGCCCGAAATCAATGGTCGAGCAAAGATTAAATCTGGGACGTAGATCTCATTGGGAGAGATCAACGATGGAAAATTATCAAGGGAATCAGAATTTCAAAATAATGTTAAAGTTAATCGTCAAAGGTCCGAAGTCCCGAAGCCTGAAATTAACGTAAGTCATCCAATCTAGAGGGATGTGTGGCGCTAGCTCCGAACTATAGAGAAAGCCATTTCAAGAGTTTTAAAATGAGAAAAGCGTCGAAGTCATAAAGGCCTCAAAGTCCCGAAGACCAGAAAGTTCGAAGTCCCGAAGTGACTTTGGATATGAGCGCCAAGTTATGGCCCAAGGTTGCATGCAGAATGGAGCGATGGAGAGGGGCTGCGCAAAAGGTTAAAAGCGCACGTATTGGTCACATAAGAAGATATGCATGGCCTCAAGGCGTTGGGATTGACTCGAAGAATTTGTGGGCATCGCCTGAAACATTCATGGGTGTCAGTCCTTGTCCCGATCCCGATGAAGGTAGTTAATGGAAATAGGGGCGACAATTGAGACCTCCTCTCACCCCATAAATGGAAAGCATGTTGAGAATGGTCGTGAGTGCAGATTGTCAATCCAAAGCTTCCTTCTGGACAGATTTTCCTGTTAATCACATAACTGAGGCGAGCTCATGTCTTACATGAGAAGGCCTGGACAGTCTGACAGAGCAGGCACCGACTGAAAACTTTGAATGCAGTGGTCTGATCACGCTCCTGGGAGTTGCATAAGTTCTGAGTATATATACTTAGTTTTGATATTTTGTTGAGGTCGAATGGTTGAGCTAGGCTCCCTACTATTGTAATATTTTGATTGAGAACAACTAGTTCTCTGGTTATGTATTTTTTTTTAGACATCCTGGTTAATCTAAGTCATCTTTCTTACTCCATCTTATTTTCCTCTGATACTGAGAGAGTTCATGTTTGATTGATTCACATGGATTGTTGTAACTGTATTATGATAAATGTTTGATTATAGTATTGTTATGATTTCTTTCAGCTTCCTTGAAATTTGAATCCAAGAGGACTTTGTGTTTAAGTTTTTCCTCCTTAGGCTACTGGAAAATCTGATGTTCATAGCAGACCTCTACACTTTCTCACCAAAGTCTTCCTCCTATTCACCTTTACTCCAACTTACTGACTGAATTTGATACAAGACCCCAATTGCTTGTGCATGCCAACCCAGATTTTCTAAGTTGGAACGTTATTTTCTCGAGTCTTATCCATTTGACCCCATTAAAACTCATTTACATTTACTGTATAAACTGATGGGTACTAGGCTTATCCTCATTACAGTCTGAGGGTGATTCCTAGTGCTAACATAAATGGTGTTGTTGCCTAGGACAGATTTGAGCAGATTGAAGAGCTCCCTGGGAAGAACGACATAGATCCAACTCTTGATGGTAGACAAGAGAGGGATACATAAATTGATTGTAATCATCTACCTGGTGACTCCACTAGGGAGGATCCTATAGATAGAAAGATGAAGGGAATGACTAGGTATCATCTTATTAGCTTTCTTCATGAATTTATGTTGTTCTTTATCAACTCATTTTTGTTTTTCCCTTCACATATAAAGAGGATCATATTTTTCTTTGTTTATTCAGTTGATCACCATCCTTCCATTATATATCCATCCTTGGAAGAAGCAGACCTGCTTTTTGCCTATGTTGTAGATGTTGATATTATATCCTTGGCTCAACCTACTCATAAAGATGAGCTTCATATTGAAACCCCTCCTGAACCCAATCACCCTTGTAGCCCTGGGGAGGTTTAAACTGATCCACAGCCTCCTCAAATCTCATCACATCCTATTGTTACTGTTGAGCCTTGCCATCAGTGTGTTAAGCCTCATATTCATCCCACTAGTTTTCAAACTAGAATCAGAGACAAGTTTTCATTCTTCTTTGATGAAGGTAGTAGGTTAACATTTTTATTATTGTGATTACTATTGTGCCTCACTACTTTGTAAGTATTTCTGATAAAACATTGATTCAATTTTTCAAAACTAGTTTTTCCTCTCAATTCATTGAGTTACTTTCCACTATACATATAGGTGTTTGATTGTGTGTATGATTATGTTATGGTGGGTTCTACCATTGGTATGACATGTTATTGATGTTGAATTAATTTGCTTAAGTAATTTCCCTTATATTGAAATAGTTTTATGAAAATGATTATTGTTGAGTTTATATGTTGTGTTATACTTAAATTTACTTTTCACTCCTAATCCAACTCTCCTAGTCAGATGTTGATAGTGTTTATCATTTCACATTTTAGAATCATTTGTAGACCCAACCACTCATTTTCTCGTCGGGAGACGAATAACTCCAATCGTACTGCAATTGTTGTCTTCTCAAAAGACCAATGCCAAACGTGGGCAATTGCATTCTGCATCTCAGCGATGCCAAGGAAATTTCATGTACTTGACCGAATTATAGAATCCACGGAGTCAATGTAAATTTACAACTGATTATCCAGAGCTTTCCTCTGTATTTTTTAAAGTAAATTGTTTATTTTTGTGCACTTCTTATACTATACTATGTGTACTTCCAATGCTAAGGCTTTACAGTACTGTATGTGTTGTATTTGTGAGCAACAGGTGTGAATTAAAACATCATTATTTGTGTGAGGTCTCTCTCGGCTCTAGAATACATGGACGTGCAATTTTTGAAAAATGGAAATTTTTTCCATATGAAAAATAGTAGCATTGTCTAATGGATATTAGATTCTTTATATATGTTTGAAATTATATTTTCAAAGTACTTTTTACATATAACTACAAACAAATTTCACGCAAACTGATAATTCAAATTTTTCAAGACAACAACACTTAATGTTAATTCAAATTTTTCAACACAGGGACTACCTGCTTCACAGCTATTTCTCTTGTTTCTCAAAGAACGATTGAGATAATAAATCAAATAGTGTCTTAAAAGGCAGGTTGTAAGGCTCTGGTGTTCCAATTTTTGCACTGATTTTTTCTTTGGCGTGAGTAGAGGTTTTGATTTATGCAGTGATTTTCACTTGATTTTCATTTGGCTTCCCTTTTGGTGCTATTTCCATTATAACGTTTTTGCAACTTATGGTTGATCTGTGCAATTTCTAATTCAATCACCGGGTTTTCCATATTCCTGCCTTGCTTCATGCTCAATTCTTGGGAATAACTACAAGAATGGAATAAGATCTTAGCCAATTGTCCAGGGTGATTGGAGGGTTGATGAACCGCCTATTGTGACCAATATAAGAAAAGTTGAATAGTGCAAGGGTTTCATTGCTACGATCGCTTTTGGGAGCAAGTAGAGGAGTTTAAGAAGCAAATAATTTCAACCCAATGACATCAAAAACTTGGACAAAGGTATTTTCCTCACTGTCTGCAATTATAAGTAGAAGAAGAAATTCGATTTCCCATTTCAAAGGGGGGAATATTTGGATTTACAATTGTTTATTTATTTTTAGTATTTAGACTTCAACAACAATTTGTTTTTGGATTGTAATCATGGAAATGCAAATATTTTGGTTTTAATTTCCACACTTAAAAAGTGAAAATCCAAATGTAGCTAATGAACAAATCCTTGTGGAGAATAGTAAAAGGAATTGAGCAAGCACCAAAAGATCCAATTAAATTACTAGAATGGAAAATCAAAGATGATATTAAATTGAAAGCCGTCATTGGCCTTGCTCTCAAGGATTCAGAGTTCCATCATGTAGATCTGGAGCAATCATCAAAGAAAATTTGGGTTATGTTGAATGCATTGTTTGGAGTGCAAACGGTAAATGCAAAGTTTTCTCTTAAGCTACAATTATTCGATTTTAAGATGTGAGCTGAAATCACCATGTCTAGTCACATAAACAATTTGAGATCTATTTTCAAACAACCAGCATAGGTTAAAGTTATGGTAGATCAAGGGGACGCTAAAGCCATTTTTTTAAATAGTCTATCATCTAAATAACAATGTTATTTTTAATCCAAGCCAGTTTCCTTCTCAAAGTCTAGAAGATATGATTATTGCACTCTTAGTTAAAGAAAAGAGATTCATTTTAGGAGATACAGAAGATGAGAATCAATCTCAGATGACATTGTGCTCAAGAAACAATTGTAACATATTAACTAAAGATAAGAAGGAGATAGAATGTTACTACTACAAGAAAATGGGTCATATAGCAATTAATTGTAAAATCTATGCCACGGGTCTTTTTAAAGGGAAGTTTAAAGAATCAACAAATATAGCTCAACAAATATAGCTCTTACTGAATATCCATTGGATATAGACAATGGAGAAGAATTTTCTAAAGAATGCACGTTTTAAGGAACCCACACTTTGAAGATAGGGAGGGATGCATTTCTAGTTATTCAATAATCCAAGGTTCTTGTGGATCGGAAAAACTATACCTCATTGAGGTTATGAGACATGCATGTGGGGATTGATGTCCAATAGCTCATGGGAGATCCAGGATCAGAGAGTTCGACATCATACTTTTATGAGAGTTATGAGACATTTCAAGTGCTAATGATCTACAATGACGTTAGAAAACTTGTATCATAGCTAGGAGACTATACCTTTTAAAAGAAAGACGAGAAACTTGAATGAGTTTTAGTAATCTAAACAATGTTTTCAAAGACTAAACCTCTGAAGAATATTTGGTTCTATTTTTAATTATATTAATGTGTGTTTGTTTTCAATAAATTTTATTTTCAATGAAATAAGTCTTAAGAGAGGGTGCTAAATTATAAAACCTAATTATATAATAATATCAAGTTATTAAAATTATTAGGCATTAAATTATCGTTAGATAATCGTTAAAATAGTTGCTCAACTACTTTTTCTCAAATAAATAATGCTTAGATATTACAACAAACTTCAATCGTTATAAAATAGACAAATACTTTTATATTAAGAGAACTAGAGCTAATATAAAATATATTCTTGAGTTCTCTAATGTATCCTTCATTGTGTTAATCTAAATTTTATTCTTATATTCAATACAACCATTTTAATATATATATATATATATAATTTTATTCTTATATTCAATATAACCCTTTTAATATAAAATTTTAACCATTTATATATAGTTCAATATGAAGCGTACATCACTTTAAAATAATATTTGTCAACGTAGAAGGCATCCGATGTTATCTATCAATCCGAGAACAATTACTATCCCACTTAACACCATTTCATGGTGGGATCAAATCCTCAAATCCATTGGAAAGAACGCCAAATCTAAAATTTCATTTTCGCTCGTCCATAAGTTGTTACAATGAATGAAAGTTAACACTAAGATATGGTCAAGGTGAGCTTGAAGAAGGTTTTCCTCATAAAAATATATATCTTCTCCCTTATTTCAAACATTTTATTTTATAATTTTATTGAAAAAAGTGAAAATATATATCATCTTTTTATCTTTAAACATTTTATTTTATATTTTTATTGAAAAAAAAAGAAAAGAAAAAAAAAAAAAGTAACTAATTAAGTTTTTTTTAGTGTGAACTAAATGGTATTTAAATTAAAATTTGATTTTTGAAAATTTGAAAAGTATGGGATATATTTTTTTAAATTAAAATATGATTTTTGAAAATTTGAAAAGTATGAGATATATTTTTTTTAAATATTTAGTAATTGAATATTTATGATAGAAGACCTAATAAACTAAATGTAAATTTATTTTAACTTCATATTATCATGCATTTAGTGGGATTAAATCTTTTGAGATGCAAAAATTTCCTAATTTTTTGTAATCTAAAAAGGATTTCACCTCGAGGGGTTTGATCCCTCTTTGTTCATGATAGATATTGAGTGAAAATGGATATGTGTTAATTATTTATGAGTTAAGATGGATCTACCCTAATTCTTCACACAGATCACTTGTCAACTCCATGTTGAGCATGAAAATAATTATACATCTCCCTATAAACATGTGTAAAATAGATATAAGAGAAGGTTTATCTTAAAAGCTGAGTGTCATGAAAAATAAGTTGTAGCATGAAGTTGCACAAATTGAATTCTCCTTTCGTCCATTGAATCACAAGCACAAAGTCTCCATATATTTGAATTTGAGAAATTCATTTTTCTTGAGATAACATTAAGACAATTTTTAGAGCTATAAGTTCACAAAAGTTATTTATGTTACTATCCAATCCATCCTTAAAAGAGATGTTGTGAGTGGGGTAGAGATGTTAAATTCCCCTAGCGCCACCTTTGAGGGGGATCCTTGGGAGGCTCCATCAAAAAATTCCCAAGGAAAATCTTTGTTTATGACTTCTTTAAGGGAGTGTTTTAAAATACATTCTTCCTTAAATTGAGGAAATGCAAAGAGAATGTTCAGACTTTGGATAACACATTTCAAAGGAATGGTGTCCTTATCCTAAAAAAGCTTAGAATTTTGAGCCAATCAAATTCCCCATGCTAAGGTTAGAGGGAGAGGTTTATTCATGAGGGTTACTTCAATGGAGTTACCCTTCCAAGCATTGTTCAAACTAGTCAAATGATTTGTTTCCTAGTAGACTTCAAGAGTATATGCACAAGTCATAATAAGGCTAGAGTTTTTTTTCGAGTCAGCTTTGCAAGAAAAACATTGGTCTGATCCCTCATAGAATGTTTTTTGAAGGATGTTCCATGTTAAGGCTTTGTTGTTTAACAATGACCACATAAAGAGTTTTTATTAGGATGGGCATTTGAACTTCCATACAAGCCTCAACCACCAAGGTTTGGGAATATCGTTACCCTCAAGAGCTATGGCCTTATGTCATGGTATGGGATCATAGTTACCTATAGGATTCAAAGGCCAAATGAGTTGCTCTTTTTTATAATTCAAATTTATGAAGCAACTTCTTAGATTCTGAGTATAACATTCCTTTATGTCAGCGTTCTCCTCTTATAGTCCAATCTCTTCCAAGGAAAGCCATTGTTATGGCCAGCCCAAAGTTCTAACTCCTCGAGCTACTTGTCTACAAGCATGCTAGCCCCAACTTTTTAGATCCATAACAAGAAGGTGTGGGAGCCTATATGTGTCGTTGCTTCCAATCTAGTGGTCCAAGCCAATTTAGACTTTGTTTCCTCTGCCAGTTTTCCAAAACAACCAATTGGCTACCAAGGGGAAGGTCGTAACCACTACTTTCCATATTATTGATGCATTCAGAGAGTGTCGAATTGGATTCCTAACCCATTCTTCTATTGATTCAGGAGAAATAGACTTATCTTTGACTAACTGGGCCTAGACACTATAGCATTGTATTAGTTTCCATACATTTTTAGTTATGAAGGCCTTTGAGAAAATGAATATGTTCTTAAGGCAGATTTTGGTGTGTGTGTGTGCCCACACATGCACGCGTAAAGTTGATATGAAAAAATTTCACTTACTAGTGGACATTGAAATATTTTTTTCGTTATTAATATTTTTTAAATGACACATGTCAACTCGATATTGAGTATGGAAGGAATTATGCATCTCCCTCAAATTAGGTTGGAGAAGCATGAGTATAGATTTGTTTTGTAGTTATTTTCAAGTATTTTTTTTTAATTTATTTTGATAATATTTATATAGATCAATATTATTTTTAAATATATTTGATTTTTAAGTGATCATATTTTTTAAAAAATAATTTATTATAATATAATTAAATAAATTGTTTTATATTAAATTTATTGATTAAGATTAAATAATAATTAACTAAATAAAAATAATTATAAATTTAGGAGATATATGGTCCTTATTTATTATTAAAAAATAATTTATTAACTAAATAAAATAATTTATGATGATAATGATGATGGTTAACACTCTGTAAGACTAAATTTGGTTTATTTGGCCTTAAGAAAGGTAAGGAAATTACTTGAGTTTCTTTAGAATTCTAATTTTTTGTTAAAAGAGTTTTAAGAAAAGCATTTCTAAATGGAGTTGTCTAAACAGTGGACTTTTTGAACTTTTTCACCGGAATCCAGTGAAATAGATCTTGTTGAAATCACCATTTTTTGTTTCTTAAATTTCATTTTTGAATGCATAAATGGATTCAACACCCTGAAAAACCCTCAGGGCACTCTAATTGTACAGACTCAATCACTCAAATCTAGAGTTCCAGCAATTTTGTTTGGATTTCGGGTAAAATTGATCAGAAAATATACCCGTAAAAACGCCAAAAAGTCGAACGTTTAGACTACACATTTATGAATCACCACAGTTTTGATGAGTGAAAAGGTTAGGAAGTTTGGTATTGTAACAAATATTTCGAAATTGTGACTACAAGGACACTTTTTACATCCTAATATTTGGGAGATGTGTAATTCTTTCCATGTTGAAGATGGAGTTGAGACGTGGCATTTAAAAAAATATTATAATATTTTATGAGGTGGAGAATATTAGAACTTATGCAGTGAATAATATTGTAACTTTCACAGTGAAACTTCTGCAATATTCACTTGGATTATATTAGAACCTTTGCATTGATTAATATTGGAACTTCCGCTGTGAATATTGTTTAATATTATGGGGCGAGTATTGTGGGAACAATGATAATCTATTTAGAGCCCTAATATATGGGGTGATTATTAAATAAGTAAACCTAGTGAGACAGATTAGTTCGACTTATTCAGCTCATGGATTCAAACCCTACATGAACCAGGTACAGAAGTTCCCTCTGTAGTTCTTATTTATTGAGTTATTTCCTTTTCATTCTAAAACAATGAGTAATTCACCCCATATACCAAAATATCTCAAGGGGAGACCTAATAAAATAACCCTAGAAATTATATATGAACATATAGAATCAGTAGAAAAACATAGAGAAAGAGAGGGAAGCCAAACTTAAAACAAAGCTGAAAACGGAGATGGAAATAATGTTTTATAATCAATTTAAATATTTTGAAGACAAGATTGAGAGAAAGATAGAAAATAGAATTTCAGGGTTGGAGAGTGATCTTGGTGATAAGATTACATATCAAGAAGAAAAGATAATTAGAAATTTGGTTATACATCGTTTCGAACATAAGTTGGATATCAAACTCATAAAAGAAGAAATGAGCAAGCTCATATAACTAGACCATGAATGTAACAAAAGAGCCTTGAACCTCATAATTTTCGGTGTAAAAGAGCAAAAAGATGAAAACACCCTTACAATAGTCAAGGAAGAATTAAAAAAAAATCACAAATTGAGGCAACTTGCCTCATAGAAGAAAAGAGGTTAGGAAAAATAATTGAACATAAAGATAGGTTGATTTGGGTCAAGGAAATCTCTATTGACCATAAATATGGTGTACTCAGCAAAACTCCAAGCTTAAAAGGGTCAGGAATATTGATCAATGAAGATCTCATTCCAGAGGACCAAGCTGAATTAAGGAAGTTCAAAAGGTAAAAGAAGCCAGGAAGGAAGGGAAATGGGAAATCCTTCGAAATCAGAAGACTGTTATTAGGGATAGAGACAAAAAGATTAACGATAAATAACAATTTGGGACACTCTGGATCCTCTTTTGGAACTGTCGTGGTTTTCCATGGAGTAAAGGGCTTATACTAAGTTGGATCTCAAGTGACATTAACATTGACAGGAAAAAAAAGATTATATAAATAGAAAGCAAGAGAAGATTTTGCACCTATTTAAGATAGATCCTAAGAAATTCTAGAGGCAAATTCTTACTCCTAAAACTAAAGAAAATAATAAGATTCCCTTGAAGGACTAGAATTCCTACCTTCAAAATATGTATGAATCCCCTAACATCATGGAAAACATGCCAAACAACTCTACAAAGGATGAAGTGTTTTCTATAGAAAACATTAATTTGGGGGTTAAGCGGCTCTCAAAAGGAAAAGCTAAGGAAATCGAAGGTTACCAAGCTGAAATATTAAAAATTGAGCTATCATCATCCCTCACATACATAAGCTCTTCAACTTACGTATCCAGCAAGGCTTCCCAAAACCTTGGACTCGAAGTCTCATTGTACCTATTTTTAAAGGCAGGGATAAAAGAAATCCCTCTAATTATAGGACCATTATGATTAGGCCCATTTTAGCTAAGCTATACAAAAGTATTTTGGAAAATAAGATAAACACATGGCTAGAAAGCCATGGAAAAAGAGCTTGAGGATAGGATGGGTTCAGAGGATACCATTCCACTGTGGACCACCTTAATACACTTAGGATCATTGTAGAGGAGTGTCGCAATGATAAAACTAATATCCTTTGTCGTTTCGTTGATTTTAGAAAAGTTGTTGACACTATGCCCGGGACTAACCTCTAGAATAGGTTAGAAGAGCTTAAAGTCCCTTTCGAGTTAAGAGTTGCTACAATAAGGCTATATGAGAAATTTATTACCAATTTTAGGAACACTGAGAGATGGTCGGAAGAAATTAACTATAATATAGGAGTATGTTGATTAAGGTTGGTTGTCATTGATGTTAACCCTTGAAGAAAGCCCCGTAGAACAAAGGTTGGGTAATGGACCCAAGATTGTTTGATGTAAAGATGACTCATTATTATCTTGTCATGGTTGATAATAAGTAGAAATGGATGAAATCCAAAGTGGTCCCCTTATGGTGAAATCCCTCACGAGAAGACACTTTGCGGATTGAGTTATCCTAGAATTATGGTTAGAGAACCCATGTTTATTTGTGGAATAATGAGATGAACGTCAATGAATTTGTCAATGAAACTATCCTAGATGGATAGTGCTTGTCACTCCATTTCCGGTGGTATGTGGAACGTCACATAACTTGTAATGGTCCCAAACCATTATGCAAGGATCATCATTGTTTTGGTGTCTCTTTAAAACTTTTGTTGAGTGAGGTATTTCGTCAAACACTTTGTTGAATTACTTGTTTGGATGTGTTTACTTGCTGAATGGCCTCTTGATTTCGGCCTTAGGGTTTACTGATGTGTTTATATGAATGTTTGCAGCAAATAACAATAAGAGACAACCATGGAACATACCTCAACCATTTGCAATATGATAGACAAGCCAAAACATCTCAAATATGCTTTAATTCATAAGATAGAAGAACCTGCTACAATGGAGATGTCGATCTGGAATGCTCAATAGATGGCTATCAAAATAGATAATAGAGCTACTACAAAAAGCTCCCGATAATACAAAATAAGCCTCCAAAGGCTAGATAAGAGATGAGGACCAATGCCAAGTAGATCTGGGCCAAGTGCCAAACCCCCACTGGAAGATGCCACGTCCTGCTAGAATGTTGAAGCTCCTCAACAATTTGGCCCTGGTGCCAATAGATGTCCAATCACCTCAAGAAAGTTTCCAAATAGTAGATCGGATGATGGAAAGAACAACCCAGGTGCCCAAATCTCCAAGATAACTCTCACACACTGTAGATTTGAAACCCTCCACTGAATGGTGTGCCCCCTTGGATACCCGAAACCCTAGATAATTCGGCCAAGGTGAATGAACCCTCCAAACCTCCTGAAACTCTCCAAAATGATAGATCAAGACGCTACAATAAAAACCCAAGTGCTCAAATCATAAAAATGTTTGCTATATCCTTAGATCTAGCTACCCTCCAAATGATGGTGTGCCCTCCTCTTAGGGAAATCATCCCTCTCTCAATGTCAATCAATCCTTCATAAGAATCCCTCCAAAAATATCCAATAATGGTGCTATGGTACCTGCAAGGAAAACCCAATACCTGGAATTCTTGAAATCCCTTCTCCTCAGCTAGAATGAATCCTCCCTCAATGGATGGTGTGCCCCTCTTACTGGAAACCCTCAACTGGTGTGCCTTCTCTCTATCTGCACATGAAACTGATGTAGAATCCCCCTGCAACTGAGTAGATCTAGAACTAGAATGGTGTGGGAGAGTATTGCATCTCCGAGACCAAGCTTGGGACAAGGTAGGTGGAATCTTTCACCATTGAATCATCCTCTAGGGTTTGTTAAGTCAAAACCCTCAAACCCCCCCAATGTTGGGCTCACTAGCTAGAAGCCAAATATCAAAATAAGATCATACATGAATTATGAGTAGAGGCCCTTGCCTTTCCTTTATACTTTTTTTTTCTCTCCTTGTCCCTCCAAAGTGACTTTCATTTTATTAATATTTAATTAATTAATTAAATCACTTTAATTAATTAAATCACTTTAATTAATTAATTAAATCACTTTAATTAATTAAATCACTTTAATTAATTAATTAACCTTTTTACCTTTGAAAAACACCTTATCTCTCCTTGTGGCTTCCCTGGCCACTGAAAGTCACTTCTAGCCATCCCATCCTGTAGTGTTGCTCCTCCTGATTCCAATGAGCTATTACACTGAGAGGTTCATCCACGTAATGTGCCCAAAATGACCTCTTCAGTGATTTTAATTAACTTATAGCTCAAAATAGTCAAAATCATGGAAATCGTCGGAATGCAACGAAACCAAAGCCAACCTGTGTGGAATGGATTATAATGATGGAATATGATGATCAATGCAAGATGGACCCCACAATGCCTCTCAAATACCCCTGTACTCGCCATAACATCCATCTGGCTACTCTGGTCATCATAAATCTCTGCACTGTGATGATGTCCCAAAGTGGGGACATTACAGTCCTCCCTGCTAGAAAATTTCTTGTCCTCAAGAAATACCCAAATCCCTCTAAGTAAAATACCAGGATCCCATGTCCACCTGTGGGGTGCACAGTAGAACCCATCGAAAGATGAACAATAGTATACTCCACCCCCTGGATCCCATATAAGGAAGTGAACTGCAATACTCTGTGAAGCATAGTCCTAAGAGATATCAACCCTGTGAACCTCCTGCACATGACACATGGCCTCATCTCGGAATGAGTCCATCCTCCAAATCTCTACCAAGATCCACATGACCTCCATCAACTGCACATGCTAATGCTAGAATGAGGTACTACAAGACCTCTGTGAGACACCCGCAAGTGGTGCGTTCCTCTCAACACTGAAGCTCAATGGAAAGTTAGAATAATTTTCCCCTGCAATGGTCCACTCTCTCCTATGAATCCGTGAAATTCCCAATCCTGCAATCCCTGGATCCCATGCTAACCTCTGTCAAAGTTCCCCATACTGACATTGTACTATGGTGGCCCTGCCTACCTGCTCCCTATATGTATATTGGATCCTCCACGCCTGGATCCTCAAGATGAAATCCCTGTGGCCATTAGACCTACTGTCCAGAAACTGTACCTGTAAGGACATCTCTGTAAAAGAAGTACCTGTCCACCCATCTCCACGTCCTATCATGATGACCAAGAGTGAAAAGTTGCCTCTCTCTATCAGACAAATCCCTACAGACCCACTCCAAACCAACCCCTAGTGGAGTGTGTGGCTCTATGGTGCAACCTAGGTCACCATGTAGTTAGACATCCTGCTAGCCAAATGAACACCCGGATCCCATGGAAAACTTGGAATTTTATCACTTCCAATCTCCTCTAATTGCTCCTGTGTGAGACTGATCACTGTCAGAAGCCCTATGTGCTCATCTTCTACCACCTGGCCCATGATGCTCTCTCTCACACACCAAGTCTCAATTAGTTTCCTATGACGATCCCTCTCTCTCCGGCTGGATGTCGTAAAGGTACTCATGCCAAGTGGCCTCGGCCTAGGCACTCTCCATGCTCTAAACCACTGTCTATCTCTCCTCATGCGACTGTTGATCTGGTGAAGGTGCTCAACCATAACTATGGGCTGCTGCAAACGAGTGAAATATGCATACTCCCCTACATGTGTCTCCTCCCTGCAATCCCATACATCTGTCTGAACCTGACTGTATATCTCGGCATGTCTTTGTGCACTATCCCTCATCACCATATGCTCCGACATACTCATGTCGTCTACTGCAGACTCATGTTGCATCATAGATCCGGGGTGTACTGCTGGATCAATGTCTACATGGAGGTCAATTTCTCTCGGAACACAAATGGAAGTGTCCTCCATCAACTGGTGCTCCTCTGCTAGACCACCAACATCCTCTAACCATGTGACAAAAGGATATATCAGAGTGTCCACCAGGATAGATGAAGTGGATCTTTGACGGATCTTCTCAAGAAGCTCATCTGGTATAGACTCTGATTCTTGAAGGGTTTTATGTGTGCCTCTCAAGAATCCTCGAGTGCTCTCCCACTCCTGAGTGAGTCGGTCTACCTCCAACTCCTGCCCCCTCAAGGCCTTGTGATACAACTCACTAATCCCCAGTAGGTAGTCCTTTTCTGTCAACAAGTGTTGGTAGTCAATCCTCATCATAGACACTCTCTTCCTGAGAGTGTGAAAATCATCCATGGAAAATCCTCCATCTGAGCTACCCTGTGCCACTGATGCTCTCCAACAGTAATCTGCCATCACTGCATGCATGTCATCAATACGTCTAGTGGTTTCCCTGATCATAGCCTCACTAACTCTCAACTGTGCTGCAAAGTGGTGTGACTCCTGATCATGGTCATGCTGAGGTGCCATCTCAGACCCCTCACTGCTAGTGTCAGTCCTGCTAGTGCCAACTCTAGAATCCCCAAAAACACCCTCTGCATAAGATGACGTGCTGAACTATCCACTGTCTACTGTGTTGTTGGGTACTCATGTATGCCACTGCACCCCATCACTAGATGTTATCTCCCCCTGAATCACACTGTACCCTGTATGAGTAGCTGTATCCTCCTGTGCACTCAACCTTCTACTATCCTCTGCACCTGGATCCCATATAGTTGTGTCTAAACACATTCTATGGTCATCCTAAATACTAAAGAGTGCATCCTCATGAATGCAAACCGATCCTGGAAGTAAGTGCTCCATCAACCCGTCAACCTCTGCAATTTGCTCAACTAATGGAGTCTCCAATAGCTGTGACTCCATCTCCTCTGGCTGACCTGTAAGTGTGAGGTCAACAGCCTGTACATCATGTACCTCCTCCTAGATCTGTGGGTCTACCTGTCCATGGTGTGCATCCCTCACACTAGGCTCATCCATCATATCTGACATGCCACTGATCTCCTCATGTGACGTGGCTATCATGGGTGTCTGAACAGGTGACAGATGTGTCACAGCCCCCATAGGAAGCTCATCATCTCTAGGTGCTAACACGTGTGACTCCTCACTAGTGTCACCACTCTACTAAGACGTAAAGACGTCAATGGTATGTGATATGTCTGCCGATACACTGGTGCTATCGTCCTGTCCAACCAACTTCCTATCCACTACACAAGGGTCATCATCCTCCTCAAGCGTGAAAGCATCAGTAGCCTCTGTGCAAGAGTCAGCATCACTATCCTCTGAGGTAGAGTCCCTATCACTAGCCTCTGTGCAAGAGTCATTGTCATCATTCGACTTCTCTGAATCAACATTTATCGCTCCATCCACACACACCTCATCCTCACTGCCATGACATGCCTCAACAGTGTGCTTATTACCCTTACCCCTACACCTATGATATAGTTCCCAAGGTGCCTTGCAACTGTAGCAAAGCCACGTGCTCCTAATGGGTGTGGGGTTTCTTTGTGCTTCCTTCCATCTAGTTGTCATAGCTTTGTTTTCCTCTGCTATGCCGACCCAATGTGTAACCTCATCTTTCCTCCAACTAGGATTTTTATAGGATACAACATGATGGAATGTCATTAGACCTCTAAGATTCTCATTGAGGGTTTGATATTCCCTATCACAATCAACAATCCCTCTAGTAAAGTCCAAAACATCCATAGATTTGTTTTCCTCTGCTATGTTGACCCAATATGTAACCTCTTTGCTCCACGTAGGATTTTTTATAGATAAAAACTGTTGGAATGTCAATTGAGCCCTAGTTTCCTCCCTAAGGGCGTAATATTCCCCTTTACAGAACATACTCTCTCTAGCAATGTAAAACAAACCAACCTCTCCTTATTGAAGACCCTCAGGTTGGTCGGATTTTAAGCTCTGATACCACTGTAATGATCCCAAGCCATTATGCAAGGATCCAAGGATCATCACGGTTTTGGTGTCTTTTTAAAACTTTTGTTGAGTGAGGTATTTCGTCAAACACTTTGTTGAATTACTTGTTTGGATGTGTTTACTTGCTGAATGGCCTCTTGATTTCGGCCTTAGGGTTTACTGATGTGTGTATATGAATGTTTGCAGCAAATAACAAGAAGAGACAACCATGGAACATACCTCAACCATTTGCAATATGATAGACAAGCCAAAACATCTCAAATATGCTTTAATTCATAAGATAGAAGAACCTGCTACAATGGAGATGTCGACCTGGAATGCTCAACAAATGGCTATGAAAATAGATAATAGAGATTCTACAAAAAGCTCACGATAATACAAAATAAGCCTCCAAAGGTTGGATAAGAGATGAGGACCAATACCAAGTAGATCTAGGCCAAGTGCCAAACCCCCACTAGAAGATGCCACGTCCTACTAGAATGTTGAAGCTCCTCAACAATTCATCCCTGGTGCCAATAGATGTCCAATCACCTCAAGAAAGTTTCCAAACAGTAGATTGGATGATGGCAAGAACAACCCAGGTGCCCAAATCTTCAAGATACCTCTCACACACTGTAGATCTGAAACCCTCCACTAAATGGTGTGCCCCCTTAGATGCCTAAAACCCTAGATAATTCGGCCAAGGTGAATGAGCCCTCCAAACCTCCTGAAACTCTCCAAAATGATAGATCAGGATGCTGTAATGAAAACCCAAGTGCTCAAATCATCAAAATGTTTGCTAGATCCTTAGATCTAGCTGCCCTCCAAATGATGGTGTGCCCTCCTCTTAAGGAAATCGTCCCTCTCTCAATGTCAATCAATCCTCCATAAGAATCCCTCCAAAAATATCCAATAATGGTGCTATGGTACCTACAAGGAAAACCCAATACTTGGAATTCCTGAAATCCCTTCTCCTTAGCTAGAATGAATCCTCCCTCAATGGATGGTGTGCCCCTCTTGCTGGAAACCCTCAACTGGTGCACCCTCTCTCTATCTGCACATGAAACTAATGTAGAATCCCCCTGCAACTAAGTAGATCTAGAACTAGAATGGTGTGGGAGAGTATTGCATCTCCGAGACCAAGCTTGGGACAAGGTAGGTGGAATATTTCACCACTGAATCGTCCTCTAGGGTTTGTTAAGTCAAAACCCTCAAACCCCCCCAATGTTGGGCTCACTAGCTAGAAGCCAAATATCAAAATAAGATCATACATGAATTATGAGTAGAGGCCCTTGCCTTTCCTTTATACTTTTTTTTTCTCTCCTTGTCCCTCCAAAGTGACTTTCATTTTATTAATATTTAATTAATTAATTAAATCACTTTAATTAATTAATTAACCTTTTTACCTCTGAAAAACACCTTATCTCTCCTTGTGGCTTCCCTGGCCACTGAAAGTCACTTCTAGCCATCCCATCCTGTAGTGTTTCTCCTCCCGATTCCAATGAGCTATTAGACTGAGAGGTTCCTCCAAGTAATGTTCCCAAAATGACCTCTTCAGTGATTTTAATTAACTTATAGCTCAAAATAGTCAAAATCATGGAAATCGTCGGAATGCAACAAAACCAAAGCCAACCTATGCGGAATGGCTTATAATGATGGAATATGATGATCAATGCAAGATGGACCCCACAATGCCTCTCAAATACCCCTGTACTCGCCATAACATCCATTTGGCTACTTTGGTCATCATAAATCTCTGCACTGTGATGATGTCCCAAAGTGGGGACATTACATAACTCCTCACGATTAGAGAGTTATGGCCATGAGAAGTTGGAGAACCCAGGTTTGGGTAATGGACACAAGTTTGTTTGATGGATAATGGTATGAGTTTTGATATATTTTCAGGTAATACTATTCTATATGGATAGTAAATTTTATTCCATTTCTGGTGGTATGTGGAACATCACATAACTCCTCACGGTTTGAGAGTTATGGCCTTACGAAGTTGGAGGACCCTCATATGTAATCTAGAAGCCCCAAAAGGTCAAAGTAGTCAAAGTGGTTTAAGAGATTTTAAAAGGTAAATAATCAAGTGAAGTGATGAGTTTACTATAATTCAAAGTGAATACAAAATAAATTAATTCAATAATAAATTTAATGGAGAAATTAGAAGTGGTTTAACCCTAAAATAAGGAAAGTGGGCAAAGTGACCTAGAAGATGTTTTTAAGGAAGCTACTTGGAGAGTATAAATAAGAGGCAAGGCTCTCTCATTTAAGACACACTTGAGCATATTGAATACCTATAGGTGTCTGAGGTAACCAAAGGATATCTAAGCCAAATTTTTGAGTAAAGTGAAGAAAAGAAGGTCAGAATTCAAGGAAGGATAAATTCTTTTGATGATGCTTTCTAAGGTATGTTTTTTTTCAAGTCATCTCACCATTTTCACAATAACTTTTTTTCTAGAATGAGTCAGATCGTGAAATTTCTATTCCATTCAGGAAACATATCCAAGTATCTATGGTAAAAAATTCAACTTGTGGGTCATTGTATTTTTGAATTTACACTCCGTGGAAAATAAGGTTTGTGGCTAGTCCTAAAACTAGTCAAAAACAGGTGTTTCGAGTAAAAAAGTCATAACTTCTTCATAACAGATCCAAATTCAGTAAGACAAAATGTGTTGGTTATAGTACAATATTTAGTATGTTGTGTAACCGTTTCAAATCAATTCAACAAATATTATGTGTGGGGCATGCTCTACAAGGTCGCTCTCTAGAACAAGCCAGAATTCAACAAGGTGTGCCATTTTTTCCATAAATCCTTTTCTGAGAGGTTCCAAGTAGTGACACCTAGATAAATTGCATAAAGCACACTGAAGAACATTGTGAATCAGTTTCAGATCTTTATTCATTACAGGTACAAAGTTATGATTATTTCAAGTTAGGGTTGTTGACTAATCCAAAACTAGTCTTGTGAGACTAAAAAAACGTTTGATGAAAATGCTAGTCTCTTGTTGTTAAAGTTAATGAATGTTTGAAGGTATGTGATCATATACACCAGGTCTATTACAAAATTACAAATCATATTTGGATGATGAAATTGATGAGGGTTTTTGGTTGAGGTACTACTTGGGTACATGGTTGAGACAAGTAGTTGATGAATTGGCACATACATGACGTGTATAGTTGATGATGTTGGTACATATTGATGAGTACTTGACACATGATTGGTACATACTTGGTACATGGTTGGTTGCACTTGTTTATGGTACAGGCTGATTACAGGTTGAGGTACAAGTCGATGCATGGTTGATGCATGGTTCAAGTTTATTGGTACATGTTTACAACGCTATATCTTACAGTGATAGTGTGAAAGTGGTTCCATCATTCTAATTCTACTTCAGGGCAGTTGGACGGGGCAAGGACAGGTAGTTGTAGCCACTTTTCGATTGTAGTCGTAGAACATATGAGGTTGTAGCCTCCTTCTGGTTGTAGCCAAAGAATTGGGGAGTTGGAGCTTCCCTCAGGTTGTAGCCTGAGAAACTAGGGGGTTGGAGCCTCATTCCAGTTGCAGCTGGAAAACAAAAGAAGTTGGTGCATCTAATGAATGCAATTCTTTAAGACATATAATATAAAGCATTCTGTGGTTTTCTCCTGATTTGGGTTTCCATGTAAGACACTGGTGTACTGTGTATGTGTGTGATTGTTCATTTCTTATTGCTCATTATTGGATAATAATTCTACATTGATATAACACTTGGATTATTTGGAGAAAAAAGATTATAATTATGATATTACTGATTCACCCCCCCTCTCAGTAATCCAACAGAGTCAAGCAAGGTTTTCCCCTATCCCCCACCCTTTTCAGCATCTATATTGATAAGTTAGAAGATTGTTTACAAGATGCAGGATGTGTTGGCCCGACTCTTGCTAGTATAGTCATCATCCTCCTTCTTTATGTTGATGATATTGTTCTTATGGAAAAGAGTCCCAGTGACCTAGGTAAGAAACTAATAATCCTCAAGGATTTCTTCTCTAGCATGGGCATGATTGTGAACATTGACAAAACAAAGGTTATGATAATTAAATCCAAAAGGATCACCTATGATACTTTTTTTTATGACAACAATAGCTTGGAGGAAGTTCCTTCATACAAGTATCTTGGAATCGATATCCACCACAAGCTCAATTGGAACTATAGCCTTGAAAAAGGGATAAATGGAGGGTGAAAAGTTTATTATGGGCTAAAAAACAATTTTAAATCAGTAGACCTTTGGCTTTGGGATATAAAAAAACTCATCTTTCACACTCTCGTCACTCCAGTTATCTTATATAGATATAAAGTTTGGTGTTGCGGTATATCTAGAGAATCCTAGAGAAAGATATAACAGATCCAAAATAATTTTATAACTTATAATCTGAAAATTAAGGGCAATACACCCTATCATATCCTCTCATAGAAAAAATCCTTCCCCCCATTGAGAACATTATAATGATTAGATACCTAACGTACAAGAACAAGATAAACAACATGGACGACAAGAGGCTCCCCAAAGTTGCTTCAAACTCTAGCCAAAACTACCAACGGCTCAAGCAGGGAAGGCACAGAGATGCCAACTCTTGGCTAAATCATTGGGGAATACAAGAAGAAGCCATCATGCAGAATATCGATAATATTACAAATATTATCACTTCTAAATTTAAGGAGAATATGTGGTGTCATAAAGAATGATAAATGATTAGTTGATAAAATGAAATTAAGATACTACAAGGAGGTCGTCAACCCTAGTTTAGAACATCAAACTTACCTCTCACTTTTGAGAAGTGTAAAGAAGAAAATCAACGTTGTTAAAATAAGAACAAACTCTCATGAGTGACATAGAGAAACTGGGCATTGGACAACTCCCAAAACACCATGGGACAAGAGAATACATCACATTTGTGACACTAAGCAGGTAGAAGATGAAAAACACTTCCTCTTGGCTTGCCCTACGTATACCCATATTAAATCCCACTTTAAAAATATTTGCCACATTATAGACCTCCTTCCTAACCACGCTTCTCTCAATGCTTTTTGAGCATTGAAATACAATTTTAAAGAAATTGAAGTAATCTCATTCCTTCTTAAGGTCCGGTAGACCAATTGGTCTCAATGGACATTAATCATCATCATCATCATCATCATCATCATATATATATATATATATATATATATATATATATATATATATATATATATAATCAACATACATCTATCTTTAAAACTCGAGATTTATCATGCACTGAATCCAATCCTGAAAACTTTTTTTTTAAATTGAAAAAACTTAGAAAAGATTTGTAGCTAGAGGGATTAAGATAAATCTTCACTAGATTAATGTGGGTGTAGAGAGGACAATCTAAAAGAAAATGGTTTTCATCTTCAACTCTCTTAGTGTCACAAAGATAATGATTTTCATCTTCAACTCTCTTGGTTTCATAAAGATAACAAATTTTTTAAACCCCTAACTTTTTAGGAATTGTTTAATGCCCTTTTCACTATAAAGTTTTGTATGTATTTAACAATGTTTATTTTCTTCTTTATCCTAATCAAATAAAAATAATAATTTTAATCTTTTAAAATAAAATTCTTGACTTCCCTCTATTATATTATATTATATAAATTTCCCATCATTTATTTAATTTTTATTAACTTATTTTTATAAAAAATTCGTACCACCCCTTTAAAAAAAAAAAAAAAAAAATAAGCATATCCAAAATAAGATTTATTTAAACTTTATTTTAATGTCAAATAAAACTAATGATTATATCCATGTTTCTGTCTTTGTAAACGTAATTATGGCTGTAAACATCATGGAGGACTCATAAATTTGGATGTAGCGATCCGTGCGGATTTGATTCTGGATTTGTTTCTATCCATAAATAAAGGTCCCGAATTATTCTGGATTTGTTTATATCCATAAATTAAAAATAAAGCAATAAAAAAAAGGATAACGCAGAACTCCGGACACATACGCTGTTCAATCAGACTTACTTTAAGTGGCTGATTCATCAAACTGATGGCGCTTCCTCTCATGGAAATATCGAGCGGGACAAAACACCTTACGTGGCACTGATCTGTGCCGCTAGTTTTTGCGATAAGTGAGGATAACCTTTCGAGAATCGAATAGCCTCCTTATCTTCATTCATGGATTTTATACTCTCCAACACGCAAACTAACTCTTTCTAGAAACTCCTTTAATTATTGCTTCCATTCTGATTCAGAATCACATAGATCCGCCTCACAATTGATTTACATTACCTTGAATCCCCTCTGCCCAACCATTCATCATCTTTGTCCGATCGATATGTTAAATTCTCCGAAGGTCTGATGGTATTCTGAGATTCAGTATCTGTAAAGGGCTTTTGGTTTTTCATCTATTCAATTGCTCCAAATAGTCGGGAATTGCTTGCATAGCCGAGAGGAATTAGAATATCAAGACTACAGCTCATATATAATACATGGCATTAGCACAGCCTCCACTCTCAGTGCGAAAGGTGCAGGCCCTCTTCCATTTTTTGGATTCTGCGAGAGACAAGTTCGAGCGTTTAACAGAGCGTATGCTGAATGGCGTCCGCGCGTTTTCCAAATTCAACCCCGCGTTGGCGTCGATTGCAATCTATGGGCTTTGCACGGGTGCAGGATTTTTCTTGTGGATTGCCATGGGTTTCTTGGATTTGGCAGCGGGGACTCGTGTCTTGGAGGTCGCCATACATGTGATGGAGGGTTTGAATGAGCATGTTCTCCCTGCATTGCAGCTTTTCAACGGTGTGCTTGCCCTGCTTGTGGGATTCTTCATACTGCTGGGCAGGATTCATATTAATATCAATGTTAATAGCAATCGCTCCAGACCTAATCCAAACAGGATGAGCACTCTGTCGTGCCGCTCCAAGATGATCGGAGCGCTGCCCAAAGGCAAGTACGGGTGTTTGAGAAGATCAGATGAAGCAAATAGGAATGATTCGTCTTTATCATCATGTGCAATCTGTTTGGGGTGTATTGGGGAGGAGGATGGAGTCCGCATTCTTCCCAACTGCAGACATTATTTTCATATTTCTTGCATTGATAGCTGGCTTCTTCCATGTACTGTGAATAACTCTTCATGCCCTTTGTGCAGAGCCACTGTAATTGGCCTCTAGACATCACAAGCAAAATAAGACAAATCGCGACATTACAAGTTCATGTTCCTCCGAGACGCAAATCCTGAAAAATGCAGTCGTCTCCTTCCCTGTTTTGGGTGCCTGTTTTTCCTTGATCCTCCATCCCTGGAGGTTTTTTTTCAGGCCAAAATGATTGATGTAAATATATCCCTGGGCTGAAATCCCACAAAAATTGTACACAGAATAGCTATGATCTCATAATGAAATTGTCTTATCACATGATTGGTGGTTCTTAGATTGTTCTTGTCTTACATTCTTCACTCGCTGAAATAGATAGAATGCACACATCAAAGATGAGCACTTTAGCTCGTAGATTAATGTTCATGGTTGAATCTGAGAAGATCCATCCATCCTAAATTCCAGACTTATCAAGCAATTGGAGATCCAAAAGACTTGTGGCAAAGGGCCTTTTAACGCCGTGAAGATTTCATGGCTGAATTGTTGTGGGTTTCTTTGTTTCTACAGGAATCGATGGCAGAGATCAATGAGGATTTTCCCAGGAAGTCGTTTGCAGTTATTGGTATTTGTTTTCTTTAATTAAACACAACCCAAAAGACTTTTTTCCAAGAGTGCCATTCACACATCTGGGCATTTTTTTATTTCAGACTGAGCATGCACCCGGGCACACGTGTCTTACCTATGAGAAAATTCTAAGCAGCAGAGGAGAAGGAAGCGTTGATAAGTTGAAGCATTGTGCAGCCTTCGTTCACAAGATCTTTTGCACTCCTCTATGCTTCACAACATTTTTTTATAATTCTTGCTTAGTTAAATTAGTTTAGATCCATTTAAAAAAAAAATTATAATTCTTGTTTAGTTAAATTAGTTTAGATACAAATATCAGCTGGTTCATCCCTCTCTGCTTTGTGCTCGGTTCAAGAAGCTCCAACTATTTTTCTTCTTATGGGTCAGGAAGCTGAAGATGAGGAAGTTTATTTCTTCTTTGTTGAGTTTGATCATGCACTGGATCAAGATCTGATCCTTGATTCTTGCCTTTGGTTTTGGGGAAACTTAGGTTTGTGTATGATGTCCTGGACTCCTTGCTTCAATCCTCTCACTGGTGTTCTTTCCTCCTCGAGTTTGGGTCAGACTTCCGAATCTTCCTTTGTATTTTTGGAGTGAAACTTCTCTTAAAGATATTGGATCAGTATTAGGAAAGTTTCATTATGCAAGTAAAGAAACTATAATTTATAGCGTCATCTCATTTGCCAGAATTTGTGTGGAAATGGATTTTAGCAAAGGGTTTCATAGCTTGTTTTGAAACATGGCACATAGCAACTCAATGCACTATAAGGGAAATAGGAAGGCAGGGAAGAAACAACATAAATCAACCTGGTGCGATGACTCACTCCAGGGATGGCTTGCTCTAATGAAGACCATCAACTAATAATTACAAACAATTGAAAATCTTCTCCAGACCCAGATTCTTTGAGTCATGATTCCAAAGGCATGTCTATTAAGAAGATACCTCTAAATCATTTAAATATTGTCCCTCAATCGAAGAGTAAAACTTCAACTTCTCTTGATCCGGGAATAGAAAGCTTTATGGCTTTAGATACTCTTGATAAGGAAACAGAAAGCAAGGTTCTCCTCAGCTCCCCACCTCCTTCAACATGGGCATATGAGGCCGAAAAAGATGAAACAACATTGACAACACCAAAGAAAACAAGATCTCTAGATGAGGAAAATATGGGGATAGTTGAATCAACAACAACGTCACCACCTATCAAAGAAGTTTGGACAATAGTTGGGAAGAAGAAAAAAACATCATCATTAACATAACCAATGATGACCAGAAGTGAAAATAGCAAAATTAGACTTAGGATCTTTATTCTATGTAGTTCTTTATGCGAAGCAGTTGATCTTTTATAGATACAATATTAACAGTTTTTGTTAAAAAAAATTAGTTTAAAAAAAATTAGTTTAGATCTATTTTAACTCCTAATTTATTATGTGGAGGAAAACATCAAACTCAATTCTTCCATATGCAAATTTTTTTGGACTACAAAAGCTTAAATAAATGTTTGCATCATGAAGGATTTGATGGCCACTGATTCTTTAGCACTCAACTCACCATTCAAATATTTTAACCACATTTCTTAATGTGTAAATTTTAATTTATATGTTAAATAAATATGTAGGTACATAATAATAATAATAATAATTATTATTATTATTTTAATTGAGCTGTTTTTTTTTTATTATTATTATTATTATATAACATTATCTAATCTAACATCACTTAGATCACATAACACCATCTCCACCACTAAAGTGTAGAGCACTTAATTACTCTTGGTGCAATATATTTTCTTTTTATTTTAGTTAAGATAAACATTGAAATAATTTATTTATGTGCAACATTAATTTTTATTTTATTTATTTTACATGTCAACTCCACGTTGAACATATAGTATACTTAAGAAGGTAATATGAGGTGTCTTGGGAGATGCCCAATTATATGGATAGAACCGTGAACTCATCTCTTGACTTGATTTTAAAGTGGAAGACTAAGCATTATATCAATGTGGAATCGATTCTTAATAAATATGGTCACGTTCATCCCACTTTTTTTTTCCAAGAAAAAATTATCTCAAATTTATAAAAAGTATAATTTTTTTTACATCAAACAGATTCAAGAATAGTCCCAAAACAGTCCAAAGATATGGAGACAAGAGGTTACAACATGAATACTGTAATACTAGATTCGACAGAAGGATGCTGCAAAGAAAATTTGAAAGGAATTAAGCACAGTGCACGCTGAAAATTGCACGCTGAAACTGCACTCAATGCATTTACCCTTCACCATCCCTTGGCAATTCGAAGATATTAATGCAAGAGGGTTGGCTTTCGTTTCCACTGTCCGAGTGGTATACCGATAGCCTTCCTTCAACTTCTGTTAGAGCCCTTTTAGAGAGAGCATCAACTTCTTTATTGTGAACTCTATAAATATGATGGATGTTGAGATCTTTGATATTTTTTGCCAAATCCAACGTTTTTTGTTTCCAGCATTCAATATTCACTGTGTTGAGTTTACATTTATGGTTTATCCATTGAATGATGACCCTCAAATCACCAAGGATTTGTAATTGATTAATTGACCAGAAAGTTGCCAGAGTGAGGGTCGTCCATAAACCCATCAATTCCGCTTTAGTATTTGATCTCGCTTCGCAGTTGATGAACCACTTGGTAACTCTCAATGGATGAGATTTGAAAATGCCTCCGACCCCACAACATAGACCATTGGACTGAGCTACTCCATCAAAGCATGCTAAGGTGAAGCCCTCCTCCTGAGTAAACTCACAGACTTGGATTGGCAGAGTTTTAATAGAGGAAGGCTGCTAGGAGAAAGACGACAAGATTCTATGAATTACAGAGAGAATGGAGGGAGCACAATCATCAAAGATCACCTTATTCCTTTCAATCCAAATCTTCCAGCATGAATGAGCAGCCAAGCTGACAGGGGCAGTTTTCTCCATTGACCACAACATAAAACAATCTGAGACAAAGGCAACTTTCCATTGTAAGTTGAGAGAAAAATGGGTGGTCAGGCGATGCCAGACAACCCTCGTAAAATGGCAGTGAATTAATATATGGTGGATATCTTCTGCAGAGCGATTACATAATTTGCAAATCCATGGACCTTCCCAGCCTCTCTTTTGTAGTGTCCCCAAGGCTGAGCCCCGTTACAGATCATGTTATATGCAAAGAATTGTAAATGTGTTCTATAGGATGGTGAGCCAAGTTTTGCATAAGCTGTAGGCTTATGTATTTTGATAGGCCAGGGAGCCTAAGTGTTGAAGGCCAGGAGCCTGTTGATGTACTTGGATGTATGCAGATCAATTAATAAAATATAAACACCGCCAGTGTAGACCGACCACGATGAATGAGTGATGGGGGACTGAGCGTCCACAGAGTGGGCAAGGAATTAGGGGCTGGAAGGTGGGAAAGGGGCTGAGTGTGGAGCCTAGGGGCTAAGCCTAGGGGGCTTAGGCCTGGAAAAATATTTTAATATTATTTCCTAAAAAGTCATGAGCATATTATGTTATCATAAGTTCCTGCTTAAAGGAAGAGCGTGTACAGGGAGGCATGCTGTGGGGACGCATGCAGTTCCCAGGGTGACAAATGTCCACCCTGACGCATGCAAATAAAACCATAAAGAACAACCGTGGGGGGGGATCTCTCTCATTCCATTCGACCCGACTACCCTGAGCGTGAGCGGTACGAGCCAGTCTGCAAGGGACCTCGTGAATGTCTGTTACAGAGAGGAAGCCTGTGTTTTGCGTGGAAGAATCCATGTACACCTCTGTTGGGAGCCGTGGAGTCTATGTTTGTCTCTGAGATAACCTGTGAGTGTAATCCCCAGCTTGCGAGAAGCCAGTGTGGATTTCGGGAAAGAGTCTTGTGGTTCGGGAAACTGAGCGACCCTGTGTGTGGTGCCCCTGTTCCGAAGCCGTGACTGGAAACCATCCAGAGATCGCTGAACCGTTTTGGGGAGAAATTGTCTGTGTTTCCCGTGGATTGTTGTGACCACGCAGTACTGGACTGCGTGAGGCTTGTTGGCCTGTGAGCGACTCCTCCAGGTGAGAGAGTGCGCAGAGGGAGAAGATAACTCCTGGAAGGAACCCTGTAGCTGCCATAGAGCCCGGAGAATTCCGGTCCGGTCTGTTCCTGTAACCCAAGGTAAGGGAGACTGGCAGCCGAAGGACTGTCTAGGTGACAGAGAAGGTGCACTCTCCTCGGGTGGAACATGCATGTGGGGAATGAGGGTCTGTGGGCAGTGAGCGTGGGAGATTCCTGGGAGAGCTTTCTTCCTGGTGATGTGTATGTGCTATCTTCCCTGTAACCTTAGTCTAGCCTAGGATTCCTTGCCTTGGGGTGGAGCTCGGTCCCAGCTCGGGGGTGACCCACTGTTGAGCTGATGAACAGTGTGGTCTAAGGCTGGGAGGTTTGTGGAAGGCCTGCACTTGGTTGGTGAATTCTACAACTGTTCAAAGATAAGTATCTGAATTATGTTGTTATCACCTTTGGCATGACTGTGTTGTTCATGTATCATGTTTTCTGCTGTGTAAATGAGTCACTGTGGAATGCGATGGAATGTTTAATTATAGTAGTAACTAGATATGTTTCACTCTGTAATTCAAATGTGTTTAATTGTGTTAAATTCATTTGCTTATAATGTATGTACAAATTATGTAATCATTCATGTATAGAATGGTAACTGAGAGGTTTGGTAACCTGGGTAGTGTAAATGGTACACTACATCTTTCGCAACATCTCCCAGGTAAGAGCCTTCCCTTTAGCAGAGAGCCAAATGAATAATTTTATCTTGAGAGGAATCGGCCATTTCCACAATCGTTGGAACCACAACAGGTCAGCATTAAAATTCAACTGTTGTAGCAGGGCCGTGTAAATATTCTTTACTGAAGTGACTCTCGAAGCATCTCCCCCCGCCCAAATAATTGTATCTGAAGTTGAGGATAGAGAGATGCCTGCGCTCCTCAGTGCAGAGGTGAAGGCGTCCCAATCTGAAGCGGCGTCACCTCTAAGATTTAGATGACCACTGTTAAGCCATAAATCCAGCAGAGGGAAGACATGGGACGAATCTCGCGCTTGAGCTAAACACACAATATTGCAGGTTGCAAGATGAGTTCTAAGCGAAGAAGGGAGAAGCGAACGGTCCTCCATACCAAATATCTTGTCTCTTCCGAGAAAGATATCAGAACCCATGCCAGGCCTCCATCTAAGCCAATGCAAGATAACCTTCGATGATAAAGTCAGACCCTTCCAAAATGAAGATGCCCTCTGCTGATAATGCGATGGTTTTCTGCCACTCCAAAGGAAATTGAAGGAAAGCCTGCGCAGAAGTTTCAGGATCGAAGAGGGAATCTTCTCCAAAAACATCCAGAAAACAGATAGACTTTGTAGCACTGAATTGAGAAGGATAAAACATTCATCCCACTTGTTCTACTTCATAGTCCCAAAACCAACCTTAGCAATCAGTGCTATTAACACACAATCTTCACGTGCTTCTTGCCATCAGATGCCTTTAGTTTTATCTTTTGTTAGCTTTCTTGTCATGTTATTCGCATGATAACTTTTAGTTTTATGATAAGTTATGTGAATGAAAATTTTTAAATAAATATCATTATGGTAGAATTGAGTGTTTGGTATCGTTTTTTGAGAAGCGACAAAGTGTATTTTCAATTAATAAATTTTTGTGGTCGCTCACATGGTGTGCTTTGCTTGTGTCTTCCACATATTGCATTATTTAAATGATACATGAGATCCTATCACTACTTTTATTGTTTTCTCTAAAATTAAAATTATTATTGTTCTTTTGCCTTTCGAATATTGCATTCAAATCACATTATTCCCGCGTACAAATATTATCAAGAATTTTCAAATCGTTCTCATTTCCTTAAGATGCACATAACTCTCAGGATCCTAAAAATGATGAAAGTGATTAGTGTGTGCGTAGCATGAATATCAAGGCACAACGTTAAGATAAACACCATCAAATCGCTCTCATTTCCTTGAGATGCACATAACTCTCAGGAATCTAAAAATGATGAAAGTGATTAGTGCATGGGTAGCATGAATATTAGGGGACAACATTAAGATAAACACTGCCTTACCTTATATGTAGTGATTTTGCATTCAATTATATGTAGTGATTTTGCATTCAACTATACAGATTTTTTTTTTTTAAATTTATATGACATTGAATTTGTCGTTATATCTTCTTTCATCTTCTAGTAACTTATTATTAGAAATACACTCCATTTAAAATATAAATAAAACATAGATTAGCTGCTTTGCAACTATTTTTCTTTTTTTTCTCATGAAAAAAATTGAGATGTAACACATGTAACCTTCATACTTAAAGCAGTTATCATATAAACATTTACAATTAAGAGGAACAAGTAAACTAAGATGTAACAAAAACGTGTTAAAGGAAGTTATCATGTAAACATTTACTATTAACTGGAACGAGTGAGTTGAGATGTAACAAAAACGTGTTATTGAGATAAATATTCCACATTCATAAGTGGACAAAATATAAAAGATATAAACAAGTATTTTAAACACCATATACATAGCATTCTTACTCATGTATATACATTATATTAAACACTATTTTCAAAGGGAATCACTTTAAGAACTTTAAGATTGAATTTGATTCTATTCTATATTCTATATTATATTATACTTGTTATTTAGATTAAGTACCTAATTCAATTGATTTAAAAAAATGGTTATATATATATATATATATATATATATATATATAAGTTTTTTCATGTGTTTTAAAGGTAATTATGTTTTATAGTCTACTCAGACTTAATTTGGTTTTTTAATATTCTTTCAATGAGTTAAGAAAATCTAAAACAAAGCATTGAGCAAAAAATTATAATCTCAATAGGTACTCTTTTCTTTGAACAATATAGATTTCTCCAACATGGTGACAACATAACACTTCATGGTGTTATTGGTTTCAACTCTTTTTAGGTGTGCCTTGGGTTCTAGTCATTAGCCCAAATAGATGTAGCTTTTCCCATTCCATCAACATGTGAAGAGTCATTCCAAGCTTAGAACAATGTAAAAAAAAGTAACAAATTTATTTTGAATGAGTCCAACACATCCAACAAGTTTGCAATATATAGAAAAACTATACCAAGTACAAGAATCAATATGATCTTTGTATTCCACAAAAATTTTAGGTTGGTGACAAGGTATGGTTGCACTTGTAGAAAGAGTGACTCATATTCCCCCACTAGAAGCATTAATCACTTTGGTAAAGGCCTTAAACCATCACCAAGGCCATGAGTGAGAATGTTTTCTAATTGAATCTTCCACCCTTCCTTAGCTTACACCCTGTATTACCTTGACCATACTTTCCACCTCCATTGAACACCTCAAAGGGTGGAAGAGAACTTAGCCACTATAGAGCTCAATCATGACTACATTGAGAACGTTACAGTGGACCAAATCATGGACACCAAGCTAAAAAATAGGTCTTATTATCAAAACATACAACTCTATTGGGTTAAGGAAACTTCTTCCTAAGGAAAAATGGCTTACAAGGAACCAAATCTAGTAGAAGTTTCCTCATCTGAGATAGGAACGTAATACAATAAGGACCATTTCTACCCAAGGGAGGAGGATTGACCCAAGTGCCCATCTAGGCCCATCTAAAAAATGGTCTAGATATTGGAAGTTTTTGGATCATGATTTTTCAACATATTTTTTTGGGCCTTCCCATCCATTTTTCGAGGAAACTATGCAAACAATTGAGTTTTGGAGTTTTTCTCCTATTGTTCTTTCTAATAATCTAAAGAAACCCAAAATGGAGTACAAAGCAGAAAATTTATGATCCTAATAAGGATCCTTTTTACAAACAAATTTGATTTGTCTAACTTAGTGTTCTTGCTCAACCCTAATCATGTTATGGTTATTGTTCTAACATTTTATGTTTTTTTCCCATCATTATAAAATGTAGTTTTAACCTCTTGTTATAGGTTTTTTTATTATTATTAATGAGTGTACCCATCACATCTCTTCTAAAGAGGAGCTAGCACCATTTAGCTACTTTGTATTGTTATGTACATTACAATGTTTTTTACCAGTTGATTCATCAATAGATTTTGTTTTTTACTACAATACTCAAATTTAAATATTAAGAGAGGTAGGTGTAGAGGAGTGGGGTCGTCTATGACACTTAAGGAAGAAAATACTTGGAATATTCTTAGAGACTTGGTACTACCACGAATAATGACATGGAACAACAGTTTTTTAGGCCTCATCTCTCTTAAACAAAAAAGAGTTTTTTAAGTCATGATGATTGGTGATTCCATGATAATCATAATATCTCTATATTACTATTAGATTATCCCATCCAATCTTCCTCTTCTAAACTTTGCCAACAAATTATATCTGTTAAGAAGGAATTTGACATAATATAATTATGGCATGCCCTTTGCAGCATCAAATCGAAGGCATATAAGAAATAAATGAGAGGGTTTTCTTTTGTGAAGGGTGTCTAAGAAAAAAAGAGGGTGACATTCCATTACTCACCAAATTTACTGACCATGAATAGCATTAACGAGGGAGACCCTCAATACAACACATACTCGAGAAAGTAAAGGGAAAAAAGGAAATTGAAAATTTGGCTCCTCCCTACATCATACTCTATTTACCCTTTCCCCTTCAGTGAAGTAATAAAAGGTACAATAATAGGGACAACTCCTACACGTGGGTTCAATTTTTAGATTGAAGGTTTAATACAGGTCATGTCAGAGGAAAATGGTATTGTTTACTTGAAGGAGAGGACATTGGAAACTCAACCACCTCTATGCATTCTAGTCTTGGGAAACCTTAGTCCTCTTGCATTGTAATATTCTAGATATAAAATAGTATGCAGAACAAAAATAGTTATCTAGAAATGGCACGTAACAATGATATAACTAGAACAACACCACAATAACACCAAAATAATACCAGAATAACACCAACAAGAGAACTTTGATTACTGAGAGCAATTTTCACTTGTCTCTTCGAGGGGGAAACCTCCAGCAGATCAGAGCTCTATTACAATAATATCCAAGACAAAACTTCTCATACCCTCTACTCCTATTTATACTAAATATGTCTATCCAAAAGAACAATCTAGAGGAAGATCCTTCTAGAAGCGGAAGCTTCTATTAGGTCTTCTTACATTTGA